>CAJHNH020000564.1:210000-257603 GCA_905116865.2 Candidula unifasciata
AAAAGCTCTTTGCTCTGACTCAGTTTGTTATTTTTTTTTTTTTTTTTGGTAGATTATTCATAGAACTTCCAGAATTGTATTGGATAAGAATGGACAGTTAATCCATAGTTTTGGCTTGGGAGCTTCACACATTGTTGTGTTACTTTTTATGTGTGAATGTTGTGTGCCAAGGTTTATCTTGCAAAATGATTCATACTTTTTTATTTCTTTTTTTTTTTTTTTTTTGGTCTTTTCTTAAAAACTACGGTTCACCAGATGGTCTGGAAGCCTCTGAAATCTTCTCTGAAATCTTTTCAAACTAAAACATTTGTACTGTCGACGATATTTAAAGAGGCGCCAAGAGAAAGTTTTCTCTTTTTTTTTTTAACTGAGATGATTCTCGTTGCTGCGTGTGTTATTTGTATATTCCGAACCATATATAAGTTTCAAAAGTTCGCTTTTGCTGCTTCAGTCCATGAAAATGATGTGTTTTTAATAATAGGCTTACTTGCTCCAGTGTAGCCTTCTTATATTTGTTCTGGCTCCACAGTATTTTCCATTTGGTTGATGTATTAATTACAGCGAGTCTTTGTATACCTTCTGATTAGATTTTTTTCTTCTCAGCTGAGCCATGTAAGCCTAAGTAACTCCACGCACAAACACACAAATACACACACACACACACCAGTGTTGGTATATATAAGATGCTTGTTGGTTTTCTAACATTATAAATATTATTTCTCGACATGGATGAAAGAAAATAGACTGTTCAAGTGAGCTTTGTTTTAGTTTCAGACTGATGTTGCTGAGCTACCTTATAAAGGTAGTCAGTACTATTGTCTTTGTTATCACAGAATATTAGAGGACGTAATTAAAGCTGATTTACCACAGTGTGCCAGCGACTTCAGACGAGAAAAAACTGAAGAAAGACTAGCCTTACTTATGCTAGGACGAGGAAAGGCGATCTTACAACAACGTTGTGCTAGGGCAGACCATACTCATAGCCTCGGTTGGCAACTGGCCTATAACTAGACCAGACTATATACGAGAGTATTTATGCATGTGAGACACTAAAAAATGTATGTTTCACCAAATAGCTAAACATGTATAAGGAACTTCGTTTACAACAGAAAAGTAGTTCGTTAGCCCCAAAGGCAGAATACAAATGCAATAATTGTTTTCTTTAGCTTTGACAATTTGTTGTTTACAAAATCTCCATGCTTTGTGCCTTGCAGGGAACGATACTTTGACTGCCTCTGCGACTCCCCTTATGTACAACATTCTGTATGAAGCCACTCAACAGGTAAGTGAAAGTAAAGTGCTCTTTGCTACACCAGTGGTGCATCAGGTATACGATGAATCATATTGTTTATAGACTTATCGGCATTCGGTGAGTCAACATTACACATGCCGCCTTTATTTCCAGTGACATTACCTGGTACCCATTTTAGACAGTGAAAGTAATTGGGTAACTGCGGCATTTGCTACATTCAGAAATTTGGCATTGAATCTTGGAATACAAACAATCAAATTAAGAAGAGTTTGGAGGCAACTGAAGTAAAGTTTTTGAGAAGGATATCGAGAATACCTTGGACTGCCGGAATAATTAACAATGAATGCCTGAAAATGGCTAAGACAAGTAGAACATTGTATACAACAATGAGAAAAAGACAAACACAGTTATTTGGTCATGTGATGAGAAAAGCACTGGAAAATAGTGGAGAAATATCATCAGTGGAATCATTCCAGAACATCAAAGGCTAAGATCTGGGAAGATGCATGAACGCCAACTGACAAGGCACTCGATGATGATGAGAAAGCTAGCCAGGGGTATGTACTACGGAACAAGTCATGTGAGATAAACAGAAATGTAATTCACAGAAAAGTGGCATATGGTATAAGGAGAGAAATAACCGTGAAATAGGAATATATATTGTAGTCTCTAAAGCGTCATTGCACACGGTTATAAATCATACGTACTCTGCCACCAGAACGGACAGCTGATAAGAAACTGTCCGCCTGTGTCCGCACGAAACTCAGTAGCTACAGAGACGTTCCTCCATTTGCCCTAGGGTGTTAACTCTGGTACCCATTAAATCTACACTTAGGCTGGGTGAACACCGGGAACCGCACGGTTTCGAACACCGGCCGTGGGCTGCAGCGAGTCGCGGCTGGATTCAAAAGTGAGTCTCCTATCGACTGCGCTAACGCCACCCTCCCTCTCCAAGTAGTCTCTGTACAGAGGCACATGATGCAAACAAATAGTTATCGTGGGATAGCTGCATATATGGCAAAAGGAAAAAAAAAATATCGAAACAGCGATACAAGTGGGGACCAAAAATATGACATCGAAACACAAATGGTTAGAACAGAGTGCGAAAGAAGTCCTACAGCCATAGATAGATCCTTTTCCCCACATTGTCCAAGTTTTAGCGATGCATGCATTGGACTCATCAACCACCAAATCACAAACATAACTTACTCATACAAACCGGATGAACAGAGTCGCCACACACATTCAATGAACGAAGGTTAGACTCTTTGAGGAAATAATTGCTTTGCATAATTTAAAAGGAAAACGATAAAATGGAGTACGAGTGAATTCTTATATGGAAATGGTTCAGAATGGGTCATCTACATAGTTTGTAAAACTGCATACATCTTCAATGTGCAAAGTTCACATGACTGTTTTCCTCTCATTGGTGCATCATAAAAGTTTCACGTCCATTCTTGATGTCAAGGCAATAGGGCACTCGTAACGCTACACCCTGGTGCATTCTGTCCTGTGCGAGTAGAAATACATGATGTTGTCGTAATTGTCAGTATCGTTTTGTGCTGTTATGGGTCACATGTGGCTAGAAATCTAGTCTTTTCTTTTATTTATTCCTGTGCACTCAGTGCATAGATTAAAGATCACCGATGTTCTCGCCAGGTCAAGAACCCAAATCCAGCCGAAGTTAGTTCTGGACGACCTACTGTTTACGACACCTGGCTGTTTCACACACCATCTTCTCTCTCTCAGGGAAGCAAGTCTCTTGTTCCCAGGTGAGTACCGCAAATTCCTTA
Organism: Candidula unifasciata; assembly: GCA_905116865.2. NCBI lineage: Eukaryota > Metazoa > Mollusca > Gastropoda > Stylommatophora > Geomitridae > Candidula > Candidula unifasciata. Next base: position 213,046 of record CAJHNH020000564.1, read on the forward strand.
ATTATAAAACCTCTCTTTTATGTAGAATACAGAATTAATTAAGTAAATGAAATTATCGAACAGATGTCATCAATTTTGCAGAGAAAACACGTTAAAACTGTCGCAAGAATAGGATTATTTAGTGCAGTATGTTTACCAACTTTGTAGTACCAATGGTACACGTCGACTCTAACATTGAAGGTAAAAAAAAGGAAAATCAAAGTAAAAGAATTCAAATGTCACTTGAATGTAACCAGGAGAGACATGGTCGGAAATAAAAATATCAGGAAGCAAGTTAGGACAGAACCAGTGCTAAACCACATAAAGAGAAACAGATCAAATGGGTAGGACATGTGCCAAGAGTACCACACAATAGTGGACCACGGAAAGCCCTGTCATTTAGACCCAAGAGAAACATAACTAGAGGGAGCCCAAAAAATACATGGACTAAATTTATCTGAGGCAGTGGACATGAGCACCTGTGTAGCACACACCAAAGCTTCATACCGAATGCCTTTCAAGCCTGCCGTTGATGGGCAGAAAAAATGGCTAGAGAAAAGAAAAGGAAATCCTTCGTGGTTCTTTTCATTCGTTTCCATTAACGCAATTTGTGCATAGTTCTTTGGCAATCGTCACCGGAAATGTCGAGTTGGTTCCTTCTGCTGGGCTCCAGCCGGATAGTCGTTGTTCTGCTGAGAGAGCCTGAGATAAGTGTCGTTCAATCCAACCAGGACCGCACAAAGATCGATTAACATCCGGCGCTACAAAGTGCCACCGTTATGATGATGATCACCCAGAAACCCCGTTTAAACGTGAGGTTATATTAGGGCCTCTTACTACAGCGGGAGTGAAGATTTAAACTGACAAATTGCGTCCTAAATTGGGGCGGGATTATAGCCTGAGATTTGTGGATTAAACCCCGGTGTGTGTTGTTCAATCCCACCAGGACCACACAAGAGCAACAAACACGCGGTGACACAAAGTGCTACTATTCGGATGAGGATCACTCAGGCACAAATCCTAGAAACTTGGTTGAATCTTCCGGTTATATAAAGGTTATAGCCGGGGTGGGCCTTACTGAGATGGGAAAGAAGCCCCGTACATGAAGTTGATCTTATCAGCCTTAGACCTCCTAATCCTTTATTATTAACATTAATATTTGCGAATTCGTATTCCGTAATCTCTATATCATAACATTTTAGTATTACACCATAACAAATAATTATCATTTCATTTATCTAGTATCGGCTCCCTGGGATCAGGCAGTGATTTTGCACCTTTACTACAAAGGGCAGGAATAACGGCACTGGATATACGTTACACTTATGATACAGTAAGTTTTATCTCCCTTGAAACCATGTAACCCTCGGTTAACAGTTAAACTGTTAAACAGTTACCGAAAATTACAAATTAGAATCGTAGAATTAACTGCCCGGTGCAAACTTCAGGTGATTTTGTAATCGTCAAGGGCCCTTAAGGGTGAACGGATTATGTATATTGTGTATAATGGGGTTTAACGGATTTTGTATAAATAGAATTCTCATACTTAAGGTGTTCATCCGGGGAACTGCAGTAAGAAAAAAATATTACACGGTCTGTGCATCCAAAAAGACATACTTTATACATACCTAATAAGTTATGAGATTATGAAAGAAAAGGTGTTATTTAATTAGTTAGTTAGTTAGCATATTGTCCTCGCTGCGCATGAAACCAATCAGTAAATCCTTCAGCCTGTAGCGGCGGATGATAGCCAGTTTTGTGTCGAAGAAAGACGCTAAATTATACATAAATCTATACAACGGAGTTTGTGCATGTTGGTTCTGTTTTTAAGTGGTAAGACAAATTTAATTTCACATTTTGGCAAGGTACTTGAGTACATCATTGCTGCTAAACTGCAGGTTTTCATAGAAACGAAAGAGCTCTTTTGCTCAGTTGGCACGGAAAGATACATGGTCAAATGTGGCCACCTTTGCCTTTGATATTTATGAGGGGTTCCAGAACAGACAGGAATCGGTGGTGCCGACTCTTGATGCCTGCACTAAAGTCAGATATCATATTCTGATATTTGCGCTCATGGAGAAGGCTATGTGTCCCTGGCTGGTGAACTGGATAGCAGCTGTCCTGCATTCACGTTAAGTCGTCCTCTGCCTGTGTATATAGACCTCAAAAACATGCAGTATCATCCCTGGATTACCCCAAGGTTCAGCAGTTTTACCAGCGCTCTTCAGTGTGTATATCAGCAGGATTACACTACTTGAAGCACCCCAGGGGTGAAAGGATATTGACATTTGTAGATGATGCTATTGTAAATAATCAGGGGAGCCACAGGCAACAGGCCGCCCAAGTTAACTAAAGACAGAGTCACTGAGTGGGTGCTGTTATCAACTCAACATTGAGCAGATTGCAACAAAGAGTTGGTGGGGGGGGGGGGGGGGGGGGTTAGCCAGTGTTTGGCCGAATTAATAAATTTTTATCTAGCAAACACTGTCCCACATGCAATACATTGTTCATCTAACTGAATGATTATGCTGGATTGTTTATCGCACGGATTACCTCTAAACCATCTGCAGTGTGATGTTTTGAAAAGTTACTCGGCACTCTATTACTGTAAACATAATAATTTTTGAATTTTTTGAATCGGTGTCTATTTTTCTGATACTGCAAATAAGACAGAATAAAAAGTAGATGTTTGTTTACATTATAATTATGTTCCTACAAGAAAATGCTTATCAACAGTAGGCTAGTCTTTCCTCTTGTGCGCATTAGGCAGCGCATTAGGCAGATAGTGTAGCTCTCCATGTCTGACGGTTCGTTGCCACCTGATTTGGGTCTTTGATATTCATAAGACCCATCCATAGTTAAGCCTTGCCTGATGATGGTTCTACGTAGAGTCTCTCTTGGTTTTTCCCGTTTTCTTTTCCCTTCCGTTGTCCTAATGAGGGCTTGATGGTGGAGTCTTGTCTTATCCATTCTGAGTGCATGGCCGATGCAATTCCAGCGGCGCTTTCTTATCAAATTTGATACATTTTCTTGCTTGGTCTCTTGTCTCATTTGCATATTGGATCTGAAATATGTTCAGGGAAAATTCAGTATTCTTCTATTATTATTAACAGGTTAGCTGTTAAGAATCAGCGATGTATACAGAATGGTTACTGGGTTACAGATTTTTAAAGTTAGGCAGAACTTATGAAACAGACTACAATGTTTTTGTAGTCAAGTAAGTCCTACATAGGACCATAAACCCACAATAGAAGCGTGGTATGAACACAAGGTAGTGTACGAGTATTCGAGGAATACATACCATCTTTTTTTGAATTGTTTGTTTGTGTCTTTCGTTCTCTAACACAAATGTAATATGTCGTTCTATTAAATTAGTTATGTGTGCAGTGTAAAACATTACAGAATACTACATCGAATTTCAGAAAGTGTATAACGTGTCATCCTATGCTCTCTATCACACCGAGTACGAGACGTTTGATATCGTCAAGGAACAGTTCGATAAAGACTTTGAGGTTTGTAAAACAACAACTCTTATACATTTTCTACCTTCTTTTCGATGACTTATTTTCTGCAGGTTTCACATCTCTCATAACGCTATAGACTTTCTCACGTGGTGGATTCTAAGCAGTTTAGCATGCGTTTGTATAATCTCTATTGTTTCCTTTCTGCTTTTTCTCTCTCTTTCTCTCCCCATCTCCCCTCTCTCTCTCTTCTTCATCTCTTCCTCCCTTTCTCATTCCTGCCACCATTTCCTGTTCCCTTTCTTTCTTTCTCCCTTTCTTCCTCCCTCCCTGTCTTCCTTCATCTCTCTCTCCCTTCCCCCTCTTTCACCATTTCTCACGCCCTTTCTAACTCCCTCATTCCTCTTCTGTCTCCCTCTCTCCCCCCTCTTTTAAATCAAGAACGCCCCGCTTGCTTGCTTAGTTGGTAAAACCTGACTGCGCGGCGACCGGGTGACAAACTCCTTGTGGTCCGGGTTTACTCCCCGAGGGTAGGTAGAAAAGTCATATTTCTCCCAGATTTACGGTATGTATCATGGAATCAAGGTCGAAGGGTTACGATATCCATAGTACAGACACAAAGGGTTATCAAGCACTCAGATATGCTGATAGTATGGTCCTCCTGTAATTAAACAATAAAAGTAAAAATGTCTCACAATTGCAATACTTCAACTACATGTATAACTTCAACAGGGACTGGTCTTCAGAAATTAGTAGGAAACTTGCTCCAACAATCCAGCGTGTGTAGAGAACAGACTGAATTTGACACAAGTGTGCCAAGTAAATTAAAGCAAACACGGTGAGAGCATGCATATTTTACTTGGCAACATATGCATGTGAGTCATAGACTATTTCATTATCGACAAGGATTAAAAGCTATGACTTTTCATAGAAGAAAGTGCAGGACACGTTTTCCACCAGTGGCGGATTAGAGATAATGGTAGTCTGAACATATTCTGATGACCAACATCACGTGTACCACAGTTAATTTCCAGGTCTTTCTTGATAATCATTTTAAATTAGACTGACGTGGGATGCAAAGTTGACAAATCCAACACGATACAGATTTGAACCCAAAACATGCAGCCTGACATGAAGCAACGCTACTGAGTTCCCACATTTTACCCTATCAATCTTCCAATACCACGATGCAGCTTGGAAAACATACGGACATTCTACCAAATCTGGACCTCCTTCGACAAATTGTTCAGAAATCGTCTCCCTGAAATGCTGTGTTTACATTTACTCTTTCACTATCACACAGCTCGCCGCATGTTTCTTCGTAATTCAGAATGCAGTAGTTTCTTGGTGACTTCTATCGTATACAATAGCTTTATTAACTGTATGTATCTAAGTTATTGAATTCTAAGCACACAGTAGCTTTCTTAACTGTCTGTGTCTAAATTTTGACTTCTATCACCCACAGTAGCTTTCCTAACTGCCTGTGTCTAAATTATTTGCTTCTATCGCCCACAGTAGCTTTCTTAACTGTCTGTGTCTAAATTATTGACTTCTATCGCACACAGTAGCTTTCTTAACTGTCTGTGTCTAAATTGTTGACTTCTATCGCACACAGTAGCTTTCTTAACTGTCTGTATCTTAATTATTGACTTCTATAGCACACAGTAGCTTTCTTAACTGTCTGTGTCTAAATTATTGACTTCTATCGCACACAGTAGCTTTCTCAACTTGTCTGTATCTTAATTATTGACTTCTATAGCACACAGTAGCTTTCTTAACTGCCTGTGTCTAAATTATTGATTTCTATCGCACACAGTAGCTTTCTTAACTGGTTGTATCTTAATTATTGACTTCTATAGCACACAGTAGCTTTCTTAACTGCCTGTGTCTAAATTATTGACTTCTATAGCACACAGTAGCTTTATTAACTACCTGTATCTAAATTATTGACTTCTGTCGCACACAGTAGCTTTCTGTGTCTAAATTATTAACAAGTTTAAAAAAAAGTAGAGGACGCTTTTCAACAGTTGATAGCGTTCTGGGAAATTATGCGGGGAAACTCGTCATTTGTGATCTAAATATGTTATTCCAAAATTTCTTTGAATAAAAAAATCCAATTTTTAATGCTGGTATCTTTTAGAGTTCAGCGGTTAAGGTCCACGTTTCACAGTTGTTGTCAATGTACTAACAGCAAGTGCTCTGAGCAGTCGTAGCTTAGTTTAAAATGACATTTTCTTGGATCTCCATAATATTAGCTGGTGTGAATTATTAGTTACATGAATTATGTCCCTTAGAGTCTCTGATGACCTGATAATACGTTGCTCTGAGCTCAGTTCCTTGCAATAGAAGAAGTTCAAGAATCATTGTCTTGAGACTCATAGAAATAAACGGCAAAAGACGGCCTGGTTCCTGGAAGAACGACTGGGGATTTATGTGCGCGAAGATGGACACGGGTCAGCGAACAGATACTGAGCATGGCAACACACGAAGCCGTTCAACTGGCAGGAGATTGAGATTCTTGTCAGCTGGTTGCGTTGAGTGCGACGTTGTGTGAATGCCTTGGAGCATGAAAACGAAGTGGCTGACCCCCCCCCCTCCCCGGGCTGACCCCCCCCCCCCTCCTCCGTCCCCAACGGAGGGGAAAGATGAAACTGTTTTTTCTTATGAAAGTGTTTTTATTTTTCACATATCAAAGAAAGTAACAGAGAACGTCAGTCTTCTGTGCTTCTGTGCTTAGGATGACACAAAACAAGAATTATTTATACAAGTCATCCCTTTGCGGATGCAATTAGTTTTATTTTGAAGCCCTACTTCAGCTTGAATGTGACCTTGCGGTTGAACAGGGTTTCAGGGACCTTTCCACGGGTGATCCTCATCTGCCTAGTGGCACTTTGTGTCACCGGGTGTTTGTCGCTTGTGTGATGTCCTGGTGGGGTACAACTTACCTATCTACCAACAAGAACGCCAGTCCTATTGTACAAGCTGTTACAAATTGAACAGTGATCTTTACTGTTCCACCTGTTGCTGGTTAAATAGGGTTCTTCTTGTCAACAATTTTCACATGTCAGAGAAAACACATTTCTTTAGCCTTCTTGAGCATATTTCATATAAACAAGCTGGTTGATGGAGTTTTCATGCATCACTAAATCTCTCTCATTTGAGGTATTTAAATAATTTGCGAAAACACTCACTGAAAATTTACAGTTAAATTAAGAAAATTGTCCTGAAATCAGTATTAACAATATCTGGATTTGTGAACTAGCATGCTTCACTAGGGCAAATGCAACATATTCCCCCTTGCCTTCCCCGGGTTTCCATCTTACACAATATGCGGAAAAGCCAAGCATATCGGATTAGAATAATGATTACAATGTTTACATGACTTGATTGCCGCTGGTCATCGGTTCTGATACAGTTCCACGCTGCTGTGGCTCGTGTTGGAGGCGAGGCGGTGCGTGCTCTAGCTGACTCCCTCGTCATCCCCTTCAACGTCTCCAACTATGCCGTTCTACTAGAAACCAACAGGCTGGCGTTGCATGACGACCATGGAGATTTGCTGGAGAATATTTTGGGCAACGATGTCTATGGTAAGGGAATCTAGCTCAATTTGTTTTACTGTAAAAGTATCTCATGTGTTGAGAAATTAAAATAGCGAATCAATTCAAATAGATACATGTCTCAAATATTTAAAAAAAAAAAAAAAAATATCTAATGATTTGCATACACAGATTTTATATTTAATACACAGCTAACGAAAAATGTTGCTTCTTAACAAGTAGCAGTTGACACTACAAGAAGCTGTCTGAGAGACGCAGTTTAGTGCTTGGTGCAGCCCTGTGAGCTATGTTTTTCCTGTAAATTGCCTTTTATTTGTGCAAGGGTTGTGTCGTAGTACTCAATATGGTCTGTAGCCGGTGAGTTGGTGAAAAACTTTATGTCAAAATTCTACGTGCGTATAGCCAACTTATCATTCCGACTACTTCCATCAACGATAAACTGTATTTCTGGTGGGGACTGTTAGCATTATCGCCTCTAGCTAGTGCTATATGTATTTACTGCGTGCGCGTATTTCTGGATTGTTCCGGGACTAATTGTTTGTTTACAAGTTTTTCAATTTGCGAGAGTGAGAGACATTTCATTTCATTTTCACTGGCACAGGAACGGATCAAGATTGGGAAAACTAAGACTAAGACAACAAGAAAGATTTTTAATACCTAATATCTGCCACAAAAATGTTTCTTTATTACCTAAGAATGATTACAATCAGATGCTGTTTAGGATGTAAAAGACTGACACAAGCGTGTTGCTTAAAACGTAACAGCTGACATACAAATTAGCAACAATAGTTAACATATACATTATATTATCAATAGCATCAATAAATGCATTGAAGAGAAAAGAAAAATTTGAAATAACAGAAGTGAACTGTCCTAGGCAAAGTATGTTATAGTGACAAGAGGAAAGTTGAGAACGCACAAGGAACCCTGTAGCTTGACAACGTAACATGGGTACACAAGACTGCGAGTCATACGTGAACAACGCCTAGGAATGTCTAGTTGGACTGGTGCATAAACAGTATTGTTTCTCAGTCGGCTCTGTGGCTAAGTCGATGCGAACGCTTCGTAATGGCGGGATGCCAGGTTCGATCCCAGCTGCGGGCCATGCGCCTTGCGTTGGTTTCGACAGTGGTATCAAGAAAGCCGACCGTCCAGAGGCAGTGGCAAACTAATGGACGCAAATTTATCCAGAAAAACCACACAACGGCTAAGGGCTGTTGGGGTTGGTCCTGAAACGTCCTGTAAAGGATTCGCGACTAACCTATTGTTTCTCAGAAGTTATGTAATTGACATAGTAAATCATGCTAATAAAAGAGAATAGAATTGAGTGAATATTATTATGCTGAGACTGAATTGTTTTAATGAATATTTTATCTATAGAAAAACTGAGGCAAGTCATCGAAGGTTTTGCCACAGATGTGTCTAACTTTGAAATTAATCTGAAAAATGCTAACAAAATGAAGTAAGTAAATCACATAGCTGTAATTACTACATACCAAGAACATACACTGTTGTGTTTAATTTAATAGAGAGAGAGAGAGAGAGAGAGAGAGAGAGAGAGAGAGAGAGAGAGAGAGAGAAGGAGAGAATGTAATCAGTGATCATTGTGTCCCACTAACATGGAACTTGTGTGGATTTAGTATTTATGATTACAGCAAAGTTTTCAACCGACGTTATAAAAATCATACAGCACCAACAGATCCAGAGGTCGACTACGCAGAACATGGACGGCAGACACATCGGAGTCTCTGAAAAAGTGAACAGAAGAGCCCATTCCAAAGATCTCTTCCTGCCCTGACACCGCGAGGCATTCCCTGGATAAAGAAGAGGTAATCACAACCACCAAGGGACTGACCTAGCAAGCAGGCAGTGGTATAATTTATAGCTACTACACAGGAAACATTGAATAACCCAAGCCACCCTTGAAGCGCAAGACAAGTACAGAAAACTTCGAAACTGGGCTACAGCCTGGTAAAAGTGAGACGACAAATGAAGTAGAAGAAAAATCGTTAAGGTCTCTCTACAATCTACTGCACAGTTGCATAGCCTGACCCAATAACCTTTTATTCAGAAATTAGGGATAAATTGCTGGCTTCCTTGTTTTTAAAGATTTTGGGTATGTTGGGTATAAAATAAAAATAAACAGATTGCACTCCTCGTTACGACAGGAAAGGCAAGATGTTCTTCTACTAAAATGCTTAAATAATAATAATTTTAAAAACAATTGATTTGAACATGGAGGACAAAAGATAAAAGTAAGAATGTTGGTGAGAGGATCGACTTCATTGCACCAGGTTTTACCCCATATGGCTTAATCTGTCTCCGCACAACAGCAAGCTGCCTGTCGAGAGCGTCACACAGAGCACGTCCTCCGTAGCTCCAGCTTCAGAGCGCGAGAAAAATGCTTGACCACTTAGCCACCGAGCGCAAACTTGAAGGACAAATGAATCATAAACAGAAACATGCACTTGAAATAGTTTGACCATGTTAAACACGGCATTGACACAACAATGGATTGTTTGGCCATGTTAAACACGGCATTGACACAACAATGGAAAGTTTGGCCATGTTAAACACGGCATTGACACAAAATCGGTAAATGATGTCTCTGTGTCTATCTCTAAATGTAAATGTTTTCCACGGTATATGTTTTTCAACGTCTCTGTTGTCTTTTTGTTTCCACTAATTATAATTAAAAGCATATATCTCTTAATTTTTAGAACTTATTACATTTGTAAACAAGTTAGAGGATCTTCTTCTCCTTTCTTCTATTGTCGTCTCACTGATACTAAGTTGTAGCTCAGTTTCGTGATTATTTGTGTTCGTCTTGGCCTTCTCGAGTGGCTTGGATGATGGATTTATTAATCTTTTTGCAGGTTTTGGCTCCAGCATTTATCCATATCTTTCTTGGTCTTCCTCTCGCCTTGCTTCCAGATGATGTGCAATAAAAAGTCTAATAGGCAGTTTAGCCTGGCTGCATTTTTTTAGTAGTTAGAGGATCGAGTAAACAATCTGAGAATGCGGAGACACAACTAGATTAGTAGTGTCCGAAGAGAATGATGCAGCGGGGAGTGGCTAGGTGACCTAGGCGACATTCAACCTGCGGAGAGAACCAAGACAGACGTACAGACAGTCAGCAACTTATACCAGTGGACATAGAATTGCGCTGGCTGCCAGTGTCTCGAGTGCTTTGTTGTCAGTCCGCAGTGTCTCGAGTGCTTTGTTGTCAGTCCGCAGTGTCTCGAGTGCTTTGTTGTCAGTCCGCAGTGTCTCGAGTGCTTTGTTGTCAGTCCGCAGTGTCTCGAGTGCTTTGTTGTCAGTCCGCAGTGTCTCGAGTGCTTTGTTGTCAGTCCGCAGTGTCTCGAGTGCTTTGTTGTCAGTCCGCAGTGTCTCGAGTGCTTTGTTGTCAGTCCGCAGTGTCTCGAGTGCTTTGTTGTCAGTCCGCAGTGTCTCGAGTGCTTTGTTGTCAGTCCGCAGTGTCTCGAGTGCTTTGTTGTCAGTCCGAACTTGACTCAGTATTTAAATACAACTACACATGTGAATGATTCCCACTTATTACCTGTAGCTTTTGTACCCATAATAAGTGTCCATTTCTGTAGCTTTGAGTATTTTCCACTTATTGCATCTGATAATGACTGTAGCTCTGAATGTTTTCTAATCATTACATTTGTTAATGTATATAACTCTAAATGTTTTGCACCTATAATAAGTGTCCATTTCTGTAGCTCTCAATGTTTTCTGCTTATAACGTTTGTCAGTGTCTGTAGCTCTGAATGTTTTCTGCCTATTACATGTGTCCATGTCTGTAGCTCTGAAAGTTCTCCACTTATTACATGTGTCCATGTCTGTAGCTCTGAATGTTTTCCATTTATTAGGTTTGTCCATGTCTGTAGCTCTGAATGTTTTTCACCTATTACATGTGTCCATGTCTGTAGTTCTAAATATTTTCCAGTTATCACATGTGTCCATGTCTGTTTTTCTAAATATTTTCCAGTTTTTACATGTGTCCATGTCTGCAGTTCTGAATATTTCCCACTTATTACATGTGTCCATGTCTATAGTTCTGAATATTTCCCACTTATTACATGTGTCCATGTCTATAGTTCTGAATATTTTCCACTTATTACATGTGTCCGTGTCTATAGTTCTGAATATTTTTCACTTATTACAATTGTTAATGTCTGTAGCTATAAATGTAGTTTTTAGCTATTATAATTGTCAATGTCTCTAACCTATACAGTTTTCGCTCGCTACATTTGTAATATTTTCCGTTCCAGACACCTAATATTTGCTGAGAACAGCGACAACTCATATGCCGGTAGCAGCTTCCCAGGCCTGGTGGATCTACTGTTTGAATTCCGTGATGATCCGGTGACAAAGGAAAGAGTCAAGCGACACTTTCACACCATTCTCAACACAATCCAGACTGCTGGCTTTACTTTACGAGAGACGACCACATTTATGCAAGAAACCTTGTGAACTTGATGCTGATGTTTGTATGTTGATTGTAGAGTACAGCTAAAAAATACATATTTCATATCATTTGTAAATATTTGTACATGTGATCGAAATTATTAAGTTATAATCATTGCCAAATTTCGCATAGGGAGTGAAACGTTGTTGTGTGCTTTGATTTGAAATGATTCAAGAACCCACATCACAGCACTGGGGGAATTTCCATAAGCGCTCAATCCCCATCTTCAGCTGTCATCGTAGAGTTGTAGTTCCAATGGTGCTAGTAGCGGTCAGATTATAGGTCCGTCTTGCCTTTCCTCGGAACGTCGAGTATCGGCTCTAGCCCCTCGCCACTCCCCGCTGCATCACTCTCACCAGACTGTGGTGATCAGCCTTAACCTCGTCTGTCTTATCATGCATCAATATTCCACAAGGCTGTGCAGAGGCAGCTAAAATAACAGTAACGTTGTAACGTGATGATTACAGGCACAATGAAGCTGTCTTAGAAGAAATTAATTCACGGAGAGAATTGTTTAGCAACATCAGAAGAAGGCAGTAAACTTATGTTGACATATTCTGAGAAGTGGCAACTGCATTTCGCCATGATAACAGCAAAATTACGGGGGGAAAGGGAAGAGGCGGGGAGGGAGACCAAGCGAGGACATTTTTTACGTTTTGACATCATCGAATGGATGAAAAATGAATAACATTACACGTGACGGAAGGCTGACGACACAACTAAAATCACACAACATGGACTTTAAGAAGATGGGCTGACAGGATCTCTGAAAATAGAAAATAAACCCGCAAAATATAGTTTTCTAGTTCTTTTAATCTGTCACGATGCAGACAAAGATGACGGTTTAGAATATACCGACTGACCTACACCAGTTCTGAGGCACCAATTGGAAATTCAACGGTTACTGCAGAGGAACGAAACGCTGACTCTACTAGAGCATCACTTAGCCAGTTCTTCTTTATGGAGCAGAATGCTGGAGAATGACCAAAAGAGATGCAAACAAGCTATCCACCTCCCACAACGCATGTCTACGTAGAATTTTCAACATTTTCTGGCCAATTACAATCTCAAACACTAAACTACTTCAAGTCAGAAACCAAGAAACTTTAGACAGTATGATAACCAAGAGGAGCTGGAAATGGCTTGGCCACATTATAAGAATGACTTCTGATATACCTGACACAACAACTCTCGCATAAAAAAAAAAAAAAAACAGCGCGCCAAAAAACAACATGGAGACGAACGATGGAAAGTGACCTGATTGCAGCATCTCTGACATGTAAAACTGCACTGAAGATTGCACAGGACAGGAAAATATGGAGAGGCCTCTCTAAAGCCTCATGTTCCACTAGGCATAGAGAGAATTTGTGATGACTAAAAAGGAATCAGAGGGCCATTGACACAGACAAATGAAAGCGGATGATATGTACAGCTGTTAACCTCTAGGTCTCTGAATCAATGAACTGGTCACACTGGAACAAGAATGCTCTACCACGCTAATGAAGACTTTAAATAGCGAACCATGACTAACCTTCTCCCAAACCACCTTGATAGGAACGCGTGTCTGCATAGTAGATGATTATAAACGGAATGTCGGCAAACAAGAACACTACGCGGGTAGCCAAAGAAGAAGAATAAACCAGCACACAACTGTTATCGTCATGCGCTACACGCTGCGGGATTTACTGAGGAGGGAATCCGAGCACTGACGGACTGAGTGGTTCGACGTACAATGCGGATAATCTGTCAAATAACTAGCTAACCTGATGATTATACGACTATTCTATATTAAGTTTATATTAATATGCAAGTTTTCGTTATTTGAAGCCCCGCCCTGGCTTTTGCCGAAGGTCCTGAATATAGCTGGGCCACAAATGTGCGTATAACGGCTGAAAGGGGTTTCTAGGGACCTCTCCATGCGTGATCCTAATCCGCATGGTGGCACTTTGTGTCACTGGGTGTTTATCGCTTGTGTGATGCAACACACTGGTTGTATGTTATTTTTTAAAATTATTTATTTGATTATTCCACAGCTAGCAACATCAAAACAGTTTTGAAAAGAATGAATAAGTGAATGAATGAATGAATGAATGAATAAATCCATCAAAAAATTTTACAAAATGAAGAACATGTTATGCAATATATCTTTGTTATTGAGGGTTAGAAAAAAAATCATTGCTTGCTGCATACATCTAGTTTTAATATATGGCTGTGAGTACAGAACCATCGGTAGGCAGGCCAAACAATTTATTGCTTTTACTATCATAGGTGTGGTTTTACAGAAAAATGCTTAAATTACGTTGACACAGCCCCCCCCCCCCCCCTTCCCAAAAAAAAGCAACTTTTCACAGACACCTGAAGGAGACAACCGAATGAAGGAAGCGCAACCGGTGTGAAAATGGTCGAGGAAGATGAAATGGACAAACATGAGGAAACCTGGATTTAAAATTGGTACTAAAAAGGCTAGAGGAGGCTACACAACACTAACATACACATGGAAAGTCGAAATCAATAAAACATAATAACACAAACTGAATATTTTTCTTTAAATGTAAATTAGCATCGGCGCATATGAGGCAGAACATTGACAATGATGAGAATTAATTTATAAACCTGTTTAGCAAACAAAAAGTAGCCGAAAATCGCAACAGACCTTCTGCAACGTGGCTCGGCATTCTGCTTCACAGAGCCAGCAGATACAAATGTTGCAGATATCAACAGTATCCATTTGAGGTGAATGATCAATTCACGCTCCTTTATTTCTATTTTTGAGTGTCCTTCTCCAAGTGTTCGTAGAAAGTCCACGTCTCCTTTGTCCCCCCCCCCCTCCTTCCCCCCACCCCCCCCCCCATTATCTACCCCCGTGCATCGGAAAGCTGACTGTGTTACGAGACTTTTTGCTGACATACAAAGCGTCAAGCGCTTTAAAATTATACTACTTACTTTGCTACCTTTTGGAGACATTATTATTTATAATTGCGGCGTCCGTGGCTTAGGCGTTGCGAGTCTGACTCGTAATTTCAACGTACCGCGATCAAAATACAATTGTTTGCTGCGTGGATTTTATCATGATATGAGGCGTCGCAGGTCGACCCAACCTAAAATTGGTACCAGGATGTATGTCCTGGGGAAGTAGAGACGGCTGGCGTAATGCTGACCACATTACCCACCTAGTGTAGACTGGTCTGTAAAAAATGTGGGTTCTCTTCCCATATGCCCCATGCGTCCAAGGCGTGAAAAGGGAACTTTACTCTTTTTTAAATATTATTTATAAATAGAGCATTGTTTTAATTGTCTGTTACAGTTAGGTCCATACTTTCTGGTAGATTACAACATTAGCCATTGCCACCCATCAAGCAATAGATCGCACACTATTCCTCCCCACAACGCGTAACGGCAAAAGTGAAAATTAGTGATGATAATGATGCTGATGAAGAGACAGAGTCACAAACGTCAGCATTAGAGACAAAGTTGGAACAAGAGCATGCATGGAACATATTGAAATACAGAGAATGAAGTCGTTTGGTCATTTAGTAAGAATGCAACCGAATGAGATTGCCTATAAGGCCTTTTACAATAGAACATCAGGAAGAATAGCCAGAGGAAGACCCAGGAAAAAATGGATAGATGGAGTAGCTGAATACGGCCAGAAGATCCAGAAAACTGTCACTCAAATCACGCGAGAGGCACAAAACAAATATTTTAAACCACGACACTGGGCTGCAACCCGGTAAAAGTGAAAAAGACAATAGATAGATAGAATGATGATGATGATCAATTATACACACAAAATTCAAAACGAATGTCTTTGTTTGAATAGCTGTCTGGTACTGCTAAAGTGTTATCAGTTATAAACTATGTTCAGCTACTCACAAATTTTATCCATCATCTTCCCGCATTGACATCGCGTAGATCAATAATTCTTGTTATTTCATATGTGACACTAAATAACAACACTAAAAGTGTTTTTATAACCCTTTCCCAGTCCCCAGACTGGAACAGTGGCTTTTGTCATAGTCAGCCCGCAGAAATAAACCTGAATTATGACAATGTGTAATCAATATCTTGTAAGCTGACAACTCACAGATGCAGTGCACAACACAATTCAAAGGCGGCGGCAAATACCTTAGTTTTTGGCTGATTGTGCTGTGTCTCTTGTGTTTATTTCTCTATGATGTCTCCGAAGGACTGATTAAATGGTTAAATATTTTACACTAGAAGAGCGGCTGGCTCTCCAGGTTACAGCGTCGAGCTCTCGTGCTGGAGACCCGGGTTCGAGCTCCGGTAAGGCGAAGGAGTTTGTCGGCAGCAAAATTAAAAGTCCTAAACTGAACAGTCCGTTAGGACAACACTAACCATGCAGCCTTAGATCCCGAGGTTCACGACCCCATGTATAAACCCCCACTGAAAGAAAAAGGGGTGAATACATATAGTTGTGACAGTTTAATACACTAATTGCACTTGGGGCACAGATTCAGTAATATTCATCTCCGTAATAGTGTGGAAGGGATTTCCCTTGCTTCCGTACACAAAACAGAAGATCAAAGGGTTTGGTCAATTAGTAAAAATGCAGCCAGAAAAACTACCAACGCAGCGCTACACATGAAAAGATCAAAAGTGAAATTAGGAAACCGCCCTAGGAGAAAATGGACTGATGACATTAAATAGCTATATCAGCACCGAATGACAATAGTCAATGCTGACCATCAAGCAATAGATCGCAAACTACTCCTCCTCACAAAGCTTAACGGCAGAAGTTGAAATTGATGATTAAATTGATGATGAAGATGATGATGATGATTATGATGATGAAAAAAAAAACGGATAGAAGACAATTTTCATAATTTTGTATGTAATGACTGGAAACGAAATGCGATGAGGAAGAGCACAAACCGGCCCACTTCATATATCTTGGCCTAGAATGTTTAATGGCCTAGAACTTAAAACTCCAAAGAACAGTTTGTACCATGGGACTACCTTTAATATTTATTTAGCACAGAGTGCGTCCCCCTTCTTTCTTAGAACCTCTCAGAAGTCGGAGTTTTTCTGCCGGTGAGGTAGGGAATGGCAAACAAATAAAGCCAATAAAACGGATGTACACGCAAAACTCAGGTCCCGGTAAGAGCCAAAAGTCCAAATGTACGAGCTGCCGGGAACTTTCGCTGGAATTTACAGCCGGTGAGCGACAAAGAAGAAGAAGAAGAAAAAAAGAAAAAGAAGTAGCAGAAGAAGAACCTCTCAGATGGATGCAATGTCTGAATTACCGCATGACCAGGTTATCATATCAGTCGTGGTTCAAGCTTTATTTATCACAAACGGGTCACTCCCTAATTGCTCAGTGAAAGCCCCACAAAACGCCTATTTCTGTCCCGTGGCAAAAGTTAGACATCACTCACAATAAAATACAATAGCTCGCATGCGCATCAAATGCATGCGGCCACTGCCAGAGATGTCAACACAAAGTCTTTCACTAGAACTGATATTTATAAATTATGGAAGCAACAGTCACAATAAACCAGCAAGTGCATGCTCATTAATGTATAAGGCACACTGTCAATTAAGTGACAACCAAACACTAGCTATTTTCTGAGCACGCAGTTTAAAAACCCATATCTCAGGGAGCAAAGACAAAAAAGCATTACCACGAAATGTACAGCTCACTGTGCCGCACCATGCACTGCACTCAGTAGGTAGCCAACCGAAGCGGATTTCGCATTAACCCCCTTTGTTGCCCCATTTCGTTGTTCCCACTGCTTATAAAGCAGAGTCTGTATGTCTCGTCACGAACTCTCTGATGATTCAGCAGTTAATTTCCTTCATGGTGCTAAAGATATAATAAAATTCACTGTATGTTGCAACCTGTGTGCGTCTTGTGTCTGTGTGCGTGTATGCATGCGTGCGTGCCTATGTATTTTTGTGTGTAAGTGTATAGGCTATTGTTGTGTGTGTAGGCATAACAAATTTATCACTAACAGTGCTAAGGGCGCTGGAGTCCTCAACACTTGGCCTAATAGTGGAAGTGTTATCTGAAGGTTTGAAGAGGGGCTAGACGAGGTTGTTCAAACTAAGAGGCGCCTTTATCTATCTCCTCAATGCCGCTAGACTGCTTGTTTGACTGAGCCAGTGGAAATAATTCTACCCAGTAACAGCTGGTTCCCATTACAGCTAACGACACAGGCAAGCTTTGTTTCTGCTTCTGCAAATTCCATTTACTGTGAGGGGACCTTAGTTGGCACAGCGTCTAGTTGTAAGTATAGTCAAGTTAACAGACAAACAAACAAACAAAGAGGAAGAGTTCCACAAAATAAGTAAAGCAAAATACATTTTACACACAAGTTGCGCATCTGCCATATTGTTCTAGACTCGGATTTTTAATAGAGAGTTCAATGGATGATGAGGTCACCCTGACAACGTTTTCTCCAAAAACAATGTGTAGTCAGTCAGTCAGCCCCTTAGTTAGTTATTAGTTAGTTAGTTAGTTATTAGTTAGCTAGTTAGTTATTAGTTAGTTAGTTATTAGTTAGTTAGTTAGCTAGTTAGTTAGTTAGTTAGCTAGTTAGTTAATTAGTTAGTTAGTTAGCTAGTTAGTTATTAGTTAGTTATTAGTTAGTTAGTTATTAGTTAGTTAGTTAGTTAGTTAGTTAGTTAGCTAGTTAGTTAGTTAGTTAGTTAGTTAGTTAGTTAGTTAGTTAGTTAGTTAGTTAGTTAGTTAGTTAGTTAGTTAGTTAGTTAGTTAGTTAGTTAGTTAGTTAGTTAGTTAGTTAGTTAGTTAGTTAGTTAGTTAGTTAGTTAGTTAGTTAGTTAGTTAGTTAGTTAGTTAGTTATTAGTTAGTTAGTTATTAGTTAGTTGGTTTGTTTAGGTAGTTAGTTAGCTAGTTAGTTAGATAGTTAGTTATTAGTTGTTTAATTAGTTACTTAATAGTTAGTTAGTTTGTTTGTTTAGTAAGTTAGTTAGCTAGTTGTTTAGTTGGCTCGTTAGCTAGATAGATAGTTAGTTAGTTAGTTATTAGTTAGTTTGTTTGTTTGGTTAGTTAGTTAGTTAGCTAGTTATTTAGTTGGTTAGTTAGTTAGTTATTTAGTTAGCTAGGTAGTTAGATGGTTAGTTAGCTAGTTAGTTAGTTAGTTAGTAAGTTAGTTAGTTAGTTAGTTATTAGTTAGTTACTTATTAGTTAGTTTCTTTGTTTAGTTAGTTAGCTAGTTAGTTAGTTGGTTAGTTAGTTGGTAAGTTAGTTAGTTAGTTAGTTAGTTAGTTAGTTAGTTAATTAATTAGTTAGTTAGTTAGTTATTTAATAAGCTGGTTAGTTAGTTAGTTATTTAGTTAGTTAATTAGTTAGTTAGTTAGTTAGTTAGTTAGTTAGTTAGTTAGTTAGTTAGTTAGTTAGGTAGGTAGGTAGGTAGTTAGTTAGTTAGTTAGTTAGTTAGTTAGTTAGTTAGTTAGTTAGTTAGTTAGTTAGTTAGTTAGTTAGTTAGTTAGTTAGTTAGTTAGTTAGTTAGTTAGTTAGTTAGTTAGTTTGTTAGTTTGTTAGTTAGTTAGTTATTAGTTAGTTAGTTAGTTAGTTATTAGTTAGTTAGTTAGTTAGTTAGTTAGTTAGTTAGTTAGCTCGTTAGTTAGTTAGTTAGTTAGTTAGTTAGTTAGTTAGTTAGTTAGTTAGTTAGTTAGTTAGTTAGTTAGTTAGTTAGTTAGTTAGTTAGTTAGTTAGTTAGTTAGTTAGTTAGTTAGTTAGTTAGTTAGTTCAGTATGAGTTGTAACATTCAGTATGAGTTGGAACATTTAGTATGAGTTGGAACATTCAGTATGAGTTGGAACATTCATTATGAGTTGGAACATTCAGTATGAGTTGAAACATTCAGTATGAGTTGGAACATTCAGTATGAGTTGGAACATTCAGTATGAGTTGGAACATTCAGTATGAGTTGGAACATTCAGTATGAGTTGCGGTGGTATCTTATTGTGTGTATTTCCTTAATTAGAAGCTGAAGCCATCCACAGCCTTACAACAAGATCTGTACAAATGTGTTGATGATTTGCTGAAGTTTAGAGGCAAACCTTTCTCTTTACTGAGCTCTTTACTGAGTCATGGAAAGCAAAAACGGTAGCCGTGATGTTGACCTCATCATCAGTTGACGAAGTCATGGAAAGCAAAGACAGTCGGCGTGATGTTGACCACATCATCAGTTGATGAAGTCATGGAAAGCAAAGACTGTCGGCGTGATGTTGACCACATCACCAGTAGATGAAGTCATGGAAAGCAAAGACAGATTGAGTGATGTTGACCACATCATCAGTAGGTAAATTCCTTAAAAGCAAATACAGTCGGCGTAATGTTGATCAAATCACCAGTTAATGAAGTCCTGGAAAGCAAAGACAGTCGGCGTGATGAGATCAAATCACCAGTAGATGAAGTCATGGAAAGCAAAGACAGTCGGCGTGATGTTGATCACATCATCAGTAGATGAAGTCATAGAAAGCAAAGACAGTCGGCGTGATGTTGACCACATCACCAGTCGGTCCATACAAATCTGCGTCAAGCGTCAAATGCACGATGAGCCACTGGTGTGAAAATAGGTTCTTTATATGAACGAGAATAATTGAAATGTATCGTATGCCGTGATTTGGGCCAGTTAAAAATCAGTTGACAAATACATAGATATATATACAAAGAGGAAATATTTAGTTCTATAACCTGCAAAACAAAATTTTCTTTAAATAAACAAGCACATTTTCTTTAATGGTAGGATTGGAATGATAAATCGAGTATCGATGCATCATCAACCTATTGTGCCTTTTATGTAATTTATATTTGTTTCGGTCATTTTTTTTCCCTTTCGCTGTACTTTGTGCAATCTTATAGTGTTTTTATTTCCTACTTGTTTGTGTCTGGGAATTCAGATTGAATCAGGATTGGCTCCAGGCTGGATCATTGTTCATGACTTTCATTTGCAGTTTATTACCACTTTCCTACTACATTGACTAACACCTTCTTTTTCTTATAGTCCATGCCGTGGTTCATTGGTAGTTATGTCTATCAACAACTTTCTGTCTAGTGTACTTTCAGTCAACTCTGACACAGGTGATCATCCATGCAATGATGTCAAACTGTCCAGCATCTTTTCTCTCTGCCTCCCTCTGCCTGTCCTTCCCTCCAACTTTCCTACTGTCACCGTATACTCCAGTTTTCTCCTTTTCATCACATGACCAACGAATATAGATTGTCTCATCCTGATGTGTGCAATCAGTTCTCTTCGTGAGTCAGTTTCTTTCAGGAAATCATTGTTACTCTTTTTGTTTGTCCAGGCTATTCTCATCCTTCGTCTATAAAACCGCATGTCCGCAGTCTCCCTAATCTACTAACTGTCCATGATGCACATTCATATACGAGGTGAAGTCAATAACTGAATTCCAAATGGTTATGGGATGGCAGAAACCTTTAGTTGGTGGTTGTTTCTAGTGATGTCATTTGGTGACAGCAACATGGAACTTTTTGTCTTCGTTCGTTGAAGCTGGGATTTATATAGTAAAGTAAGTAAAGGACCCTTTTCAACGCCTTCAGTCGTTTTGGATATGTAGGGCTAGAGCTATATTTTATAGATCGAACGGCCCTTGGTGGGTGATGTGGTCAGCATCACGCCGGCCGCGTTTACTTTCCAGGACTGTACCTGGTAACCACTCAAGGCTGGGTCGAATTGGGAGAAAAGTCAGTTTGGAAAAAAGTCCGGACACTGTCAGGACCCGAATCCCGAAGACCTTCGGATCCGCAGGCGAGCCTCTAGCCACTAGACCACGTCAGCGCCCACGATTTATATATAGCTGTGTCAGAATTCTCTTGCTCGACTTCTTTCATTGTTTCCTTTCCTACCACAGTAACGGACAATAAGTCATGAGTTTATTGTTTCCTTTCCTACCACAGTAACGGACAATAAGTCATGAGTTTATTGTTTCATTTCCTACCACAGTAACGGACTATAAGTCACGAGTTTATTGTTTCATTTCCTACCACAGTAACGGACAATAAGTCATGAGTTTATTGTTTCCTTTCCTACCACAGTAACTAACAATAAATCATGAGTTCAAGGAGACTGCACGTTGGGTCGGAAAATGACCTGATATTTTCACCAAAGGAAGGGATCAGCAAAACACGCTTGCTGTTGCTCCTTGCAGCTTCTCTCGTCGTTGGCTTCGTTGCTGGCATTCTAATAGGGAGGTATGCCACACAAAATGAAGATCACAGCCCACCAGAGATACCCGATGTTTCGCTGCCGCTTGTTAGAGACGCTGATCCAACTATCTCCAAGAAAATACTTGACGCTATCGATCCTGCCAGAATAGAGGCCAACCTAAGGTAAGCACATAATAATTCCTCATTGAAATAGTTGTTGCTTCCATCGTTTAACTCTCACATAATGTTGTTGAAGTAGTTTACGCTGTCTATATGGGGAAGTAGTTTCTTATTTTTATTCTTCACCATTAGATATATCAAGAAAAGATATAAAACCGAACGAAAAGTATGTAAGCAAGCTTCACAATATTACAAATACAAAAAAAAAAAAAAAAAAAAAAAAAAAAAAGTGAACGCTGCGGCTATGGAGCCTTCATCAGCACACACAAATCAAACAGTAGCACACAAATACACAAAATTACTTAGCTGGTATCTCGAAGCAGCCGGGTCGATGGTTTCTCTGCAGACTGCCAACACTCGTGGGCTAGAGTAATAAATACCCCCTGTGGAGTACCAAGGGACATAACTAGGGGATTAGAGATAAAACTGTAAGGGCACCATTAGAAGGAGGTTTGACACAATGTGTTTTGTTCTATGGTCAGGATGAGATGAGTGAGATTTACATTCCAACATATTCGATTTCAGCAAACTTTTAATGAGTCGTCTTGTTCGAAATGCTTATTAGGGGGTAGATTCTTCTGTACTCAAAAATCCCAAACAAGCCTGGCCTTGTGATCTCAAGATCGTGGGTTCGCTTTGGGAACTACTGAAATTCGTGCTTAATGGAACTTTCACGGATGGGGAATGGAGAGAGACTTTTTCATATAAATAAAATCCAGTTCTTCTTTTTCTTCTTAGCGTTCACCGACTGTCAACTCCGGCGAAACGTTCCGGTGGTTCCTCTATCTGTGGGCTATGTCTTGTTTTAGAACTTGAGTTTTGCATGCATACCCTTTTAACATATCTGCTTATCATACATACTTTTTTGGTACCAAGGCTTGATTTCCCTGGTGGGTGATTTCATTATTTTTTTTTTAAAGTGTTCGTGTTTTTTGGACAGTATTAGTATGAGAGTAACACCACGGAAGAGCCATGGACCTCACCACGCTGTTTTCCCTAAGGCAAATTAGAGTGCACTATAGCCGACCTTTATTGTGAAGAGAGTTAATAATTTACTTCTTTTACGTATAAAATACTCTGTCACACTCTACGCTATATGTTGTTGCATTCAGACTTAAAATTGAACAGTGACAATCTGTCTAATATGCAATTTATTATATTACTTTGGTAACTGTTAAAACATTTGGGAAGTTATTAATAATTTGTTTTTTTATTTTTTATTCAAAATTTATTATGGACTTTATAACTCGCATGTTGCCTTTGACTTTGACATAAGGTAGGGAGCTTTGGGGATCAAGAATCTTTGTGACTAGTTGTGAATAGGGAAAGCCTTGGTAAAGGTGTTATGATTTAGTGGTTTTCAAAGGGGGTTCTGGGACGTTTCAGGGTGGGGGTATCAAGCAATTCTGAATTACGTGCATTTTTACTTGTCGTTATTTGTTATACTTTTATTTTTTATGTTTAATTATTTGATAAATTTAATGTCGGTCTAGTATCTTGCAATGCATCCTCATGTGGCCAAGCTAGAAATACATTAAATTTAGACATTTCCCTCAACATATCTTTGCAAATCTAGATTTTCAGCTTGAAAAGTCACAATACCACAATGTCGCTGCCAGCCTGACGAGGAGAGTGATCTCGTGTCCTACATCAGATGATGAAATAGCACAGGCCATCAAGACGAAACAGTTGCAACCATCAAGTTGATATTTGGACACTAAATTACCAGTTGTTGTTGACTGTTTCTTTTATGTTATTTGACACTTTGATTCATGTGGATGGTTTTTTCCAAGTTCTTGTATAGAGTTCAAGATTCTTCTGTCTATCCTCCTCTTTTTTGATCCCATTCTTGGGGCTAAATTGGGTGTGATGGTGTGGTAAGGGTGGGGGGGGGGGGCGTTAGGGTTTTTACCATATATGCCGAAAACCACTGTATTGGATGATGATAATGATGATGATGTCGGCATCTGTGGCTTAGGCGTTGCGAACTTGCTTCGTGATACCGGGCTGCTGGATTCGATCCCTGCTGCGGACAGTTTGTCTTGCGTTGGTTTCGACAGTGGTACCGAGAGCTGACCGTTCACAAAGAAATGGCAAACTACTGAATGAATAACCTGCCTATAAAATCCACAGCAGCCAGAATATTATGGAGTTAGTTCTGCAACGTCATGCAGAGGATACGAAAGTAACTTTTTTTTAATGATGATGATAATGATGATGATGATAATGATGATGATGATAATGATGATGATGATGATAATGATGATGATGATAATTATGATGATGATAATGATGATGATGATAATGATGATGCTGGTGGTGATGGTTGTAAAACACGATTACTACCACTTACTATTTTTATTGCACGAAGAACCACACATTTAATTTTGTTTCAGATACCTGTCAGAAAAACCACACATCGCCGGAAGAGAAAGAGACTTTGAGCTGGTAAAACAGCTAAAGAAAATATTTGTCGACAGTGGTATGTACGTACAGATAACACCATACGACGCACTGCTGTCGTATCCTAGCGATGATACGCCAAATTCAGTTCGCATATTGGACGGTAACAATACGGTTGTCTACGACGCCAAGGCGGATGAAAGTAACTTCTCGAACTATGAAGGTGTTGTCCCGCCATTCAACGCTTATTCTCCAAATCGGCTTGTTGAGGTAAACCTAATTTGCATTTGATTGGCACCTTTCCATCTTTCCAGACGATATTGTTTGCGAATTCGCATTATCCTAAATAAAACCACCTGTCGGTCCAATTGTTGTTCTTCGTCTTCTACACCATTTCAAGCCCTTGAGTTTCAGTATTGTAGATATCACCCGCCTCCATTGATCTCACTGGTTGGCAGTCCACTGGTATTAGGAAAAACAAAACCAAATTGAAAAAGGTTTCCAGGCAGATGCCTATCCTTATACTAGGTGCCAGAATATGCTATCAAACCAATATGACGGGGATTAGCTGTGGCGGAGCGGCTAGACGCGCGCCGCGGATCAGAAGGTCGTGGGTTGGCTCCCTGGCGGGGCCTGACTTTTCTTAAAAAATGATCTTGGCTCCCAGGTCGACCCAGCCTTGAGTGGGTACCGGGTGCAGTCCCGGGAAGTAGCGGCGGCTGGCGTGATGCTGACCACATCACCCATCTTGTGCCGTTGGTCTATAAAAATATAGGTCTAGCCCTATATGCCCTATACGCCTAAAGGCGTGGAAATGGGTCCTTTACTTACTTTTACTTACTAAAAAGACGACAGGCAAAACATTGACCACACAATCCATCGAGTGCTGATTGGTTTGTAAACAAATTGGGCTATCGCTGTATTTTCATATGTATCATGTGTAGTGACTCAATAAGTATGCTCGTGAAGATAAAAAAAAAAAAGGGCTGGATCCGAAAACAGTCGTTGGAGTCTCAAAAGCGGTCGGGACCTTAAATACCGCACAGACTGTGACTAGAAAAGTCAACAGCCAAGGCAACTGGGCTAATAAAAAAAAACTAAGTGCCAGGGCACGAACCCATGCGAGGAAATGAGCAGTCTTATCGGCTTGCAGGTAACGATGCTGTGAATGAGGGACAGCCATTGACCAGACTGATATTCTGAATGGTCTACGAGAAGTCAGACGTTTGCGAGAACCATGTATTGCAGTGAGTCTGCAAAAATGCCAGTGAGTCTGCCTACCTAATCCTATGTAGCTACAACTTTATGATGTCTACAGTTACTTATTTCAACACATCATAGATAATTCACTTTTATTAACAACTGTACGAGATAAATGGTTAGATATTACATTAAAGCGGGGAGATTAATCATGGAGTCATCATCATCATGTAGCAGATCCTGTGCAGAACGTCGCTGTCATCACTGTCTGCCTAAAAGAAACTCGGTCTCTCGCCAATTCTCCCGCTCTCGTTTACTTTTATACTCAAGGAGTCACTTATATCCTGTGCCCATCTTCGTGTCGGTCAGCCCCTGCCCCTCTTTCCTGGTACCGTGCCTTCTGCTATAATTTTTTTCCAGTCCGTCGTAGCGCTTGATATGACCAAAATATTTCAGCTTCCGAGACAGGATGCTGTTTATTAGCCAATCTTTCTTGATGTTCAGATTTTTTAAGATGTCAGTATTTCTCCTCTTCTTTGTCCAAGATAAAATGAGAATCTTTCTATAGCATTTCAGCTCAAAAGCACCAATTCTCTTTCTTAAGGACTGAGAGATAGTCCAAGACTCACATCCGTATGTAGCCACAGGGAAGATGCATGCTCTCAAAATTCTAATTTTGATCTCCTTGCTGGTGCTTAACCATAGACATTTCAGGCTGTTCAATATTAATCAATGAGTACCTTTAACAAATTCATTGGTCCCATTGGGGGAAGCGGTGGAAGTGCAAGAATAGACCCATCAACCCCTTTACAAGCATGTAGTCAAAGCTGATTAAGTGTTGTTGTTTCTTTCGAGATCAGAGTACAACTTCCTGAGAGTCGAGCAACCAACAGTCTCCACACATATAAACCAGATCTGTCAAACAGATGTTCAGGCAAAGCTCAAATACTGGAACAAGGGGAAAATCCAGAAGTGGTCGAACAACAAGGATTTTCTAAGAGAGTTTACAGCCGGCGAACGCTAAGAAAAATTTTAGAAAAACCAAAGAGGGCTTAGGTTAGTTGGGTATCCTTTACAGGACGTTGCAGAACCAACCCCTTTTTCTAGGTAAATTTACGTCCAGTAGTTTGCCACTGCTTCCTGGACGATCGGCTTTATTGATACCAATGTCGAAACCAACGCAAGGCGCAGGGCCCGCAGTTGGGATCAAACCCGGCATCCCATCATTACGAAGCGTTCGCATCGACTTAGCCACAGAGCCGACATAGAGTGCTTACATGATTTAATTACGTCAGAAACAATTTTATTATATCTTCCAAATAAAAAATGATCTATATATATATATTAAAATACTGTAACCAGTCCGACACATTTGTAATGACTGCGTTAACAGTTGCTTGGAAAGGTATTTATATAGAAGATGAGTGAAGTTGAAAAAAAGTAAAAGATACTTTTCCACGCTTTTTGGCTTATTGGGCATATAGAGCAAGATTCTTATTTTGTAGACCTATCGCACTGGGTGAGTGATTTAGGCAACATCACCGAGGCAGCCTTTACTTTCTAGGACTGTACCTGGTACCGACTCAAGACTAGACCTAGAGCCAAGGTCATTCTGGAATAAAGTCCGGCTCCGCCAAGAACCGAACCTACGAAAAGATGGGTATTGCAAGTATAATCTCTTCTTCTAAGCTGGATGTTGTGAGGGCCCTTTTGGGAGCGAATGAACAGTGCCGACGATCAGATAGATCATTACGGTCTGAGGAGAATGGCACTGCGAGGAGTTACTAGGGGATCTGTCCGACGCTCGACACTCCGGGGAGAGGCGAGACGGATATACAATCAGACTGTTACTGGTACTTTTAACCCTCTGCTTGCTGCTGTAAAAAAATCACTCTGCAGTTGAAAATCGAAAATAGTAGCCTAACGGCGCTGCCCGGGGAAAATGTAGTTAAAAATTTACTCAAAATATTTCAGGATCCTCGCCGGTGCTACGGAACCGTGCACTGCACTGAGCTACTTTGGACTTAGACTTGAGTTAGAAGTAGAACAGAGCACTTATGGGTTTCTACCCGTGTGCCATGATGATGATCCCTTGTTCTAATCTCAAACCTTAAACCTTAAACCTCATTGCAAGATAAAAGTCTAGAACCGAAAGTTTGCTTGTGCAGGGCAGCTTGGTGTACGCTGGTTATGGACGAGTAGAGGACTACATCTGGCTAGCACAGAACAACATCAACGTGTCTGGGAGCATTGTCATCGTCAAATACGGGAGCATCTTCAGGGGAGATAAGGTAAGTGTCATAGACTAAAACTCAACATACAGAGTATCATAAAAGCTTGTTCTGATAAACTGAGTGCTGGCCCATGAATAGTAACCTATTTAATCCAAAAGCCAGAACTAAATCATCATTATGTTTTTAACCATTTGGGTAATTTTGTTTAAGCCTCCTAATCATTTCATTCAACATCTCGCCGTCTTCTTCTTCTTTGAATCGTCTTCTTAACACTAATCGAGACACTATTAACTGAGAAAGCTTAAAAATTAATTTAAAGTTCTCATTTTTTAACTATTTTTTTAAAATAATTTCGCCACGGATGATTTTTCAATCCTTCAGGGAGGGTGATATGACTGGTTCGATGGGAGAGGAGGAGGGGGGATATGACAGACACTGTCAGCTGAGAGCTATTTTCTTTCTTTTCCATTTCACCATTCTGGGCCACAGCAACTCGTGGCCGGATACAGCTAGTCGGCTATAAACTTCAGCGAAAAATTCGGGTTGTTCGTTCTAATCTTTTAAAAAAAATCTTTTTGATTTGTTGGCGGACTATTGGTTCATAACGTCTCAGGCAGGTGTGCTCCGAAATCTAAGTAAATATCCCTAAATACTCGTCTTTTACGGCATGCTTGTTAGGGGTAGTTAAGTCTATTCCCGTCCACCCCCACAATGGGGCTCTGGGACCCACAATGGAGCGCTCGACATAACAGTATGTCTGAGCGTCTAATTTATCAGAACAGTTCCTAGTCTCTCCCCCCCCCCCCCTACTCTTTCCCCCTTAACCAAACCTCCCAGTATTGTGTAACTTAGTGTTGTCTATGGTATCTGGTCTTCAGTTGTGTTTGACCTTCGCAGTCTGATTAACTTAGGAAGCGTTGCTTGTTCTGTTTTTCTAGAAATTACTAGCTTTTCATTTTTTTTTTTTCAATATTAAATCTAGCTGTTCTTGCCATTCTTTCATAACACCACACTTTAAAGGTCTTTTTTTTTCATTACATTTATTCATGATCCATATTACAGAAGTTTAGTATGGACAGGCCATGTATAATTACGCAATATTAAAATTCTTTAAATAAGTAATAAATAAATTATAAAATAAAAGCAGACAAGCTAAATCATAAGATTGTAACATAGAAGACACAAACAATAAATATTGTGGATACTTTATTGACTGGCATATTTTGTTGCATCTTGTCAGTGTGTGATTTACCCAAATAAATAAGATTAACTAAATAAATTATTCACAAATTCACACCACTCAAATGTAATTGTCAAAGGAGAGAGCTGAGACACTCTAAAAGTTTGTCAAATGGCAGACTCAAACACAGTTTGATGAGGCAATTTTCTAACCTTTCAAGCCTGGCTTTGGGCTGGCGTCTGCAGACATGTTGAAATTACTGCTCGAGGTTTGTAAAAACAAAAACTAGCAAAGGAGCTTGTATCTTTACTACTGAGAGTAACAATTATATTTATAATCTAGTTTCTGTCTACCCAAACAAAATCTACATAATAATATTATATGTAAAAGTCATGACACAAACAAGACAGAAGTGGACCTAATTATTTGACATCTAAACCACGGCTGCAAACATCTCATCCTCCACTCAGTCGTGACAGCAGGTTAGGTGGCGTGTCGTAGTGTGCCCTAACATCACTGTTATTTAATGTTACACTGGCAATCTGGAATTTCTACCTGTTTGAGTTGATCTAAGCTGATCTAAGAACCGAGATCACAGCACTCTCGGCATTCCCAAAAGCACCCTGTCACCATCTTCAGCAGCCAGCGCAAAGTTCCAACACCAATGGTTCCAGCAGCAGTCTGACTATATTTCCGTCTTGCCTTTCCTCTGAGCGTCGAGTATCGGGGCAGATCTCCTCGTCACTCCTTGCAGCACCACTCTCACCAGACTTTGATGATCAATTTGCTGTTCTGAATTGCACACGTGCTCCCATAAGGCCTTAACCACATCTGCCTCCTCGTATCAGTATTCCATGAAGCTGTGCAGAGCCAGCCACTCTGCCATCCACATACGCTTGTGTCTAACCTTCAGTACTTCCTGTTGGATTGGGGTAGTAGTAGTAGTAGTAGTAGTAGTAGTAGTAGTAGTAGTAGTAGTAGTAGTAGTAGTAGTAGTAGTAGTAGTAGTAGTAGTAGTAGTAGTAGTAGTAGTAGTAGTAGTAGTAGTAGTAGTAATAGTAGTAGTAGATTTTTACCCCACTAGAACATCACACAAGGGATAAACACCTTAAGACACCAAGTGCCACCATGTGGATGAGGATCACCCGTTGAGAGATCCCAAAAACAGCGTTTAACCATTAGGCCATATTTATGGCCGGGCTATATTACGGCCCCTGGCAAAAGCCAAATATTCCCTAGTGCTATGAGAGCTCCTCTTACCTTTTGTATTCGTATTTGATTATCACTACCAGTTCCCCTATCTTCATCTATATTACTGCACACACACAAATGTATGACTCCACGTCTTGGAGTGGGACACCATTAAGAGAAAACACATTACTATTTACCTGATTTATTCTCACTATCTGTCTCTTTGCCTTATAGATTTTTAGACCTAACTGGTGTGATCTCGCATTAAGTATATTTAATTTATCTTACATCTGATTACGTGAGTAGGACAGAAGAGAAATATCAGCGAAGTCCGGAACAGTTTTTCTACTCTCTGAAATACTTCGCCACAACATGGGGCGCGATTTTGTTGTTGTTATTCTAAAACCCCTCTCTGTCTGTGGTCGGGGGCCCTAATCATATCAGAACGATTGAACTGGAATTCTGGGAATTGCTTTTGAAGGATTCTCATCAAAATGATGGCACTTTGTGTCACCGTGAGTTAATCGCTTGTTCTGCGGTCTTGGTGGTGTGGACGGTCTCTAACTTACTCTTATCATCACTATGTAGCAGGTCCCTTGCAGAACGTCGCTCTCATCACGGTCTGCCTGAAAGAAACTCGGTCTCTCGCCAGCTCTCCCGACTCATGTACTTTCATACTCAAGGAGTCACTTATATCATGTGCCTATCTTCGTGTCGGTCGGCCCCTGGCCCTCCTTCCTGGTACCATGCCTTCTGCTATAATTTTTCCCAATCCGTTGTTGCTCTTGATATGACCAAAATATTTCAGCTTCCGAAACATCACTCACTCTACTGCCTGGAATAAAGAATAAACTGAAACTCTACATTAGATAAGTATAGAACTTCTGATGATGTTTTACTTATTTTCGTGAATTGTGACTTCGTGGTTATTTATACACATGACTGATATCCATGATAGTGATATATGATGATAGGCTAAGAATTGTAATTTGTGACTAACCAAAGTTAACAGTTTTTTTATAGATTTTTTAATATTTTTTTTTTCAAACAAAATCTCTATGTTTATAACAAACAAACAAACAAACAAACAAAACCAGGATAGTTCGGTAATCTGAAGAAAACGGAACTGTCCGGTCCACAGTAGACCCGTAGCAAGCCTATCTTTAACCTTAATCCAGTGTAAATTTGTACACAATTGCTGGCAGTATATTTTATTGTAAGCCTTGTTTCGTTTTATCTCTATTATTATTATTTATAGTTTTTTTTTTAAAGTGTATCATAATTGTTTCGTTTATCGCGTTTATTTTCTTACATTGAAGACTGATATCAGCAGGTTTTTTTTTTCAAGCCGGAGTACAACTGCTTGAGAGGTGAAGAACCAACAGTCTGCACACAAATAAGGGTAAAACTCAGGTCCTGGAACAAAGCCAAAGTTTTGAAATCAACAAAAAAACCAGGATTTTCCATTGCAGTTTATAGCCACTGAACGCAAACAACAAACACCAACAACGTTGTGCGTTTGTTGTGTTTTCACTGTCAGTTCTAAACTTTGTGATGTTTACTTTTGGTTACAAAAATGTAAAACCATTTTTAAAACCTGACAAACTCTACAATTGTGTATAAATGTTTTATACACAGAGGTTGGCTATCGGTTCACCGAGGAAAACGCAGAGCCGCCTCTGCCAAAGATTCCTTGCCATCCTATTGGGTACGGGGCAGCAGCGAACATTCTCAGGTACTTCTTCTTCTTCACTTAAAAACTGTCATTCTCAGGTGCACCGTGACGACAGACATTAGTTAGTTAGTTGGCTTATCACGCTGCACTCCGGACATGTCCGTAGGTACTCAGACCCTCCCCTCAATATCCCAGCCTCCGGTGGCTAATAGTATCAGTTCCCTGTTGATTACGAAGTCCTCTGATGTGCGTTCTGATCTTAACTTTCAAGTCTATCAATCGACAAATGTTGAGGAAGAAATTGTCTATGTTGTCTTGTCTATAGAAATGTTAGACAGCTTGATGTTGTACTCTGCACCCATCTTAGTCTTTTATGTGACTCGTCACGTTGTTTACACATCATTGCTTTGTTGCTGGGTTGTACGTGGCATCATCACTCTACCCGTCTTGTTTTCTTGCTCGTCTTTGTTTTCACAGAACGACTTCTTCCACGAGTATCTTCTCCAGGTCTAAATGTCAGGTCATATGATTAAAATACCTGATTTCCCTTTTTTCAAAATTACGCTACTAGCTTATTTTCATACATTATTGTGCTTTCTTTGAAATGCAAAAATACAAACAAACAAGAGGAAAGTAACATAAGGCATTGCAACAAGGACGTTTTAAAGTTTGACTTATCTGACGCACCTGGCAGAGAACTCGTCATGGTCTATGCTCCTGGTGTGTTCAGAAATTCGGTAGAAAAAAAAAGCATTATACAGTCCAGACATGCCGAAATTTGCGCTCAAAGCTTGGAGACACGATTGAAAAGCCACCATACTTTTTGTTTGTTCATTGTATAAGTCAACAGATGAAAAGTCAATGAAGAAGACAATGAAAGTGGTGATGAGTGAAAAGTCTCTTTTTGAGCTTGTTATCTACTTGCTCATTGAAAGCTGAAAAAACAAGAAAAAACAAGCCTAGATGATTCAACTGACGTGACTAATCATGCTGTCCTTCTTTGCTTTGTTAGGTACGGTGAAGGTAAAGATTTAGTGAAGAACTGTGTTGCCTTCACATACCTAGATGCCCTGGAAATAATTAATGCTTTCGGTGGATATTTACAACAGGGGCTTAGCCTTAAGCAAATGCTGCATGTTGACTGGACGTCGAGCAGCAGAAGTTTTGTCCATTCATTGAAGGACCCACTGAGAGCACCGGTTAGGTTTTAGATAGTCTCCCCAAACAAAGTAGGCATATATCGTTCACAAGTTTGTTGGGTGGGTCTATTTTCGTGCAGGTTACGGGTGTGCCGCTCTGTTGTTTGCTTTCTGGGTTGTCTTGCATTTACATTTTTATTCCGAGAAAGAGAATGCCAGTGACATAGGTTGCAGCACTCTCTAGGGGCGTTGTGTTTAACCCAGTTTGTCCATGTTTTTTTTAGTGTTAAAAGCTCTGGCGTGCTGAAATATACAACACGCGATTTCAACAGTGTTGCGGAACACCCCCTTAATCTTGTGCTAAGGTGACAGGTTCAGAAACTACCAATCAGAAGTAAGCTAGTGTGTATATAGTCGGTCCGTGGGGAGACTAACGTTAGTTTTAAAGGTAGCACCACCTCGCACAAACAGAGTTTTTCAGTGAACTATTTAATTAGTGTGATGAAAGACATGGTGAAGATCATAAATGAAATTTACAGTTAAGCTTTAACTTCAGGCTGTTCACAGTGCTGTTCATCAAATATCGAATAACCTGAAAATTGTAAATTTATTTACCTGATTGTGATTGAATGAGTCAAAAGATGGTTTTACATTTTGGCACACCCTGACTAGTTTCTTGTCTTGGAAAGAGAAAGGGGACCTCTGCAACGCAGAATCTAAGGACATTGCATTTCTGAACCATGTTAAAAGGAACGTCTGTACTTGAGCCGCAGTTCGATAGATGCAAGACATTTTTGGAGTATAGAGGACGGGATTGTGTTTATACTGTAAGAATGAACACTCATAATCTACACGAAGAGACTGCACCACCCAAACAACGGTATGCTGTACAATGATGCCACATAAATGTTGCATAGTCATACAGAAGAAATTACATATATATATCACAGACTACAACACTCTAATTGATTGGAGTAGAGCAGTTTCATTGTTTGTGTTACTAATATAAAATATTTATATTGGAATCTGAAGATTTACCTAAGGACGAAGCAGAAGAGGAAGAAGAAGAAGAAGAAGAAGAAGAAGAAGAAGAAGAAGAAGAAGAAGAAGAAGAAGAAGAAGAAGAAGAAGAAGAAGAAGAAGAAGAAGAAGAAGAAGAAGAAGAAGAAGAAGAAGAAGAAGAAGAAGAAGAAGAAGAAGAAGAAGAAGAAGAAGAAGAAGAAGAAGAAGAAGAAGAAGAAGAAGAAGAAGAAGAAGAAGAGAAGAAGAAGAAGAAGGAGAAAAAGAAGAAGAAGAAGAAGAAGAAGAAGAAGAAGAAGAAGAAGAAGAAGAAGAAGAAGAAGAAGAGAAGAAGAAGAAGAAGAAGAAGAAGAAGAAGAAGAAGAAGAAGAAGAAGAAGAAGAAGAAGAAGAAGAAGAAGAAGAAGAAGAAAGAAGAAGAAGAAGAAGAAGAAGAAGAAGAAGAAGAAGAAGAAGAAGAAGAAGAAGAAGAAGAAGAAGATTCTGGGAGGAGGAGGAGGTTGTGGAAAATTGTTTGAGATCACATGCGTAATCCAGCTACCAGCTTCTGGAATACCCATTTATATCCCCCACCCCGAATCTGTCTCTCTGCCCCCCCCCCGCCCCCTTTTCCCCCGAATCTATCTCTCTGCCCCCCCCCCTTCCTCTCCTACTTCCCTCTCTTTCTCAGACTTGCATTATTTGTTGTCATTTTTAGTCGCCTTGGAGGCATGGAAATCCCCCCGGGCTCAGCAATGAGTGGAGGTCTGGCAATCACATACAGAACAGGGCCCGAGTTTCTGGAGCCAGCAATGTAAGCTTGTGTACTGTTTGTGTGCTATGTTAATTATGACACTGGCTTGTTGATTCGTCTGTAACTAAACAGTAAGAGAGATTCCGGTCACATCCGATTGACCACATCGGCTTAAGTGTGAGGGGGAAAGCATTAGTGTAAACGTTTTGCTCTGTGTACAAGTCAATGAATTGCTTGCATATGCACTGTGATTAATAAATGTTGTTGACTGCAACACTACAGGATCTCCAAGAATTACTAAATCAGTTCCACAAACTAGGCAATTTTAGTAACACCAAGATAATGAAAAATAGCTCGCTGATAGAAATCGAAACACATTTTTTAGTAAAATTACAAAATAATATGTATTTCATGGGGTGGGGGGGGGGTGGGAGGGGGTGGGAGGGGGTGGGGGGGGGGTGGGAGGGGGTGGGGGTGGGGAGGTCCAGAGATCATAAAAAAGACGGAGTATGAAACGACAGTCTTAGCCATATTAAAATATGCAAAACGTTTTTTTTTTAAAGCTATTGTGAAGGGAAACATTGAGAACAGGCGACCAATAAATGGGCTCATAGCGATGCAAACTGGTGAACATGATCAAGAGATGAATACACAGCAGTCAGTGAGAGTGTACAAACAGAAGAGAGTCAGGGTGTTAACACTTCATTGCAGTAACAATTTCTTATGGAGATTTCAGTTGGTTGATCATTTACCATAATTAAATAACATAGTTTCATCAAAACACCTGGTTTACAGGCTTATTGCTAATGCGCTGGAAAAGCAACAGAGTCAGTAACAAGCGAATAAGTAGGAAAAATGGTAGGGACTGGCAAATTTTTCCATAGAAAATAAAAGAATTGAAGGGCTTGGTCATCTATTTAGAACAGAATAATATCAGCCAGCAACGAAAACGGAGTTGAGTTGAACTGAGTTGTTTCAAGAACCGACATCACAGCACTCGGGGCATTTCTATACGCGCTCCGTCTCTAACTTCAACCGCCACTGCAAAGTTCTAATACCAATGGTCTCTCTCTCTCTCTCTCTCTCTCTCTCTCTCTCTCTCTCTCTCTCTCTCTCTCTCTCACACACACACACACACACAGAATCACACCCACACATTTAAAAACACAAACCCACTTAGTCATACAAGAAGCCGGCATGGTGTAGCGGTTAGTCGCTACCATGTGGATCAGTAGGTTGTGGGTTGAGTCCTGACACATCAGGACTTTTTTCAAGAAACAAAAATGACCACTTGGCTCCCAGGTTGACCTAGCCTAGAGTGGGTACCAGGTACAGTCCTGCGTACAGTCGGCGTAATGCTGACCACATCACTCACCAATTGCTATATAGGGATAGGAATAAACTCACAGGGAGCAAGTACAGCAGGGATCTACCAGTCGTCAGTAGAAATTATCCTCGTCAACGAGCGTTTCGGCCCACTATTCCTAGACGCTTTCGGAGGTGGGCCCACCTGAGTTCATGAAGCTCAGGGCTGGTTCCCTGCTGCACGAAATTACCGGATGGTGTTTTTCTTTCGGCCAGAGACAAGACGACTTGGTGGTTTCGCAGAAGGTACTGTGAGATAAGACGTCGTCGCGGCAGCCTAATTAGAACAGTCAGCGTGCCTGGACGACCGAGCGACAAGCTTACGATTGGTTTACCGGACACATGTTGGACTTTTTTTAGCAGGTGGCAGAGGAAAACTGGCAGACAATTCGGACACGATGGACTTTCAAAGGGTGAGAAACCCTTTTCCACTAGAGACCCGGACCAGCTCACCGAGGCCCGTCCCCTACGTTGTTGCGTTGCGTCTAAAGCCAGCTAGAGGCCCTTTCGGCTACCTCTCCCAGTTTTTTGAGTGTTCATTTCCGTTCATTACCGCGCAATCCTAGTTCTTTAACCACATTGTAGAGCGAAGTGGAAACGAGGCCTCTCGCTCCCACTTCGACGGCAAAGACCCCTACTGTGTACGCCTCGTTTCTCCTCAGACCGGCTGCTAAATCACTGTATTTCTTGAGCTTATACATGTGATTCTCCTCCATACGCGACTCATATGGGACAGTCAGCTCAATCAGGATGAGCTGCCGTTTTTGCGCAGAGTGGAGAACTATGTCCGGTCGCAGGCCGGTCTTCCGGATCAACTCGGGGTACCTTTCATGGCCCGGCAGATCAACCGCCAGTAACCAGTCCCTCGCAGAGTCTAGCACAGATGGAGCGAATGCGTTTTGGTTGACCTTACCTTTTGGAACCTGCCCAGCCTTGAGGAAACGAATGGGGACGATACTAGAACTGGCTCTGGCGTTAGCCCTCATTCTAGCCTGGTCGACAACGGCTGCTAACTTTTTTAGCACCTTGTTGTGTCGCCAGGTATATCGGCCTTGACCTAGGGCTTTCCTGCACGCGGACAGGACGTGCTCAAGAGTTTGCTTCGATTTACACAACGGGCAAGTCGGATCGTTGGTTGCAGACCATTTAACCATGTTAACACTGGACGGTAATACATCGTACACCGAACGAACGATAAAGCTCAGTCGCAGCGGGGTCATCCGCCAGATCTTACTCCATGTGAGTACTCTTGGCTATGCGCTCTCCAGACTGACCCAATGGCCCTGCTGCGACTGCTGGGCTGCTTTCTGGACCCGAACCTCGTTTTCGTTGTCCCTCACCGTTTGTATTACCATGTCTCGGCGCTCTTTGACTGAGGGCTTTGACCACCAATTGACCTTCCCGTGCCCTAGGCCTCGACAGTCGGTTTGAGTGTATTCCATTATCTCTTTCAATTTCAGTGCATTCTGGGCAGATTCTATCGCATCGAGGACTCTCCACTTCTGGCCAGTCTTTAGAGCGGGCTGGACAGCGATGACATTTGGGTCTTAAGACTCGCGCAAGAGCATGGCGAGCCTTACCTTGCCGACTTTAAACTCTTTGGTTATTGATTTGAACGGAAGTACCAACTTAGCCTGCTTGCAATACAGAGCCACGTCAGTCAGACAAGGCGGTGCACCAATCCACTTTCTCAAGGCTGTGTTGATTTTCTTCTCCATGGTTTCCACTGCAGTCATCGTCACCTCGTAGACTAACAGTGGCCATAGGAGCTTTGGAATCAACATGAATTGGAGACACCATACCTTGATTTTTCCCACCAGCCTGCAACGCTCGATCGCGAGCAGGCCTGTAGCCAGTGACTCGTGTATTCGTCGGACTTCCGCTCTATCAGATAACTTCGAATCGTAAACGCGACCGAGACTTTTCACCGGTTCATCCAGAACCGTAGGGATCTTGTTCCTTGCCACCGTAAAACTGGTTGCCGACACCCTGCCCTTAAGGATTGACAGACTCCTCGACTTCTGCGATGTGAACTGCATACCGCTCCATTGGACCACCGCGTCCAATCGTTTCAGGATCGTGCGGGCAGACTCCTCGCTGCCCGTTATTATAGTCGTGTCATCCATAAATGCGCGAAGTGGCGGCAACCAGTGATCCCCTATTTGAAGGCCCTGTCCGTAGCCGGCCGCCCCGTCTAACATGATCTGCATTGCCATGACAAACAGTATGGGTGAGATCGTACAGCCCATAGCTATCCCAATCTGCAACTCAGTCCACCTCGTGGTAAACGTCGAGGTAGAGAAGCGCAAAGCGAACTTAGAGAAATATTGCTCGATCATTTGATTGATCTGTGCTGGTACGTGGAACATGCGAAGGGCTCGCCACAGTAGCCTATGGGGGACTGCCCCGTAGGCGTTGGCTAAGTCCAACCATATAACGTGCAATTCGGTTCTCTCATGCTTGGCTCTCTGGATAGCCTCCCAAATCATGGTCGCGTGTTCAAGGCACCCATGAACGCCTGGAATACCACCCTTCTGAACACTCGTATCTATGTACTTGTTAGCCATCAGATACTGTGTGAGCCGGCGAGCCATGACCGAGAAGAATATCTTACCCTCGGCATTCAACAGCGAGATGTGCCTGAATTGGGAAAGACTCTTCGAGTCCTGCTCTTTGGGAATGTAGACCCCATTTGCCTTTGACCACTCTGGACATATGTGATTACGGATCCACGCTTGTCTCAACAAGACGTGAAGCATTTTTAGGATTTTCGGGCAGCGCTTGCCGCTGGCCTTTTTAACAACTTCCTCAACCTCAGACCAAAGGGGAGGTACCATTTTAAATGGTACCTTTGGCACCGAAGGCTGTTTGAGGCCGCTAAGGATCTCTGGATTGTCATCGAGAGGCTCTCTCCTCTTTTTGTCAGAGTACATCTTGCGTAGATGTAACTCAAGTTCTTCCTGACTGACAACCAGAGTCCCAGACTTCGGTTGCTCGAATAGACCTCGGGCAAACTGATACGGGTCCCTAAAGAATTTCTCTCGCTCCCTTTTGGTTCTCCGTCTGTTGTTACAGAAATGCTCGGCGCGACAGAGGGCACTGTGTTTGTTCTTTAAATGCAACCAAACTTCGTACAGCCCCTCCCGTTCGCTACCTGTAGCGGCTTTGAACCGTTTTCTGAGGGCATTCTTGTCTGCCCGACACTTCAGAATGTCCCTCTGCCTCCTGCTAGTATTCTGCTTGGCACGCGGCTGTGCCTTCTGCACTGTCCCGAACTCGCGGGAGCAGTGTTCATATGTAACATCACCAAATTTTGTAAGCTTATTGCCTAACGACTTCTTGTTTAAATCATGTTTAAGTTCCTCACATAATGTAGCCTCCAACTTACATCACACCACCTTCTCGCTCGCAGGTGGAAAACTGATTCTGGAACGCACTTCTTCAGAAATCATCAAATGTGCTCCTCCGCAGTCGACGTCATGGGCCTCTCAGGGCGAGTGGGGTTCACCCAGCCCGTCGTTCCCTGACGACTCAGAAACTACCACAGGAGTAGTAGCTATAAAGTATAGGTCTAGAACAATGCACCTGTACTGTTGACTTATTTAGTCCTACTCATCATATATATTATACATGTGTGTTGACGGAATTCGCCATGTAAACCAGCAGTGCTTTTTAGACACACCCGCACACAAATGCACGTATTCATGTACACGAATATACATTCATACACACACATAGAGCATATAGTCATACCCGGGGGGTCTCTGTGGCGAAGTGGTCAAGCCACTTTCCTCGCGTTCTTAAGATCGGGAGTTCGCTTCACGGCTTTAATTTTTACGGAGATCCCTGAGATTATTGCCGGATCAAAGGAGTTCGTGCTCTGTGCTTCGCTCTCGGTCGGCGGCTAGCCGTTCTGCGGAGAGAGACCGAGTCATTTATGATAAAACCCGGTGCAATAAAGTCGATAATCTTGACGTAAACCTTTAACTATATATTTTCACACCCACACATAAGTATCGTTGTTTGCTCTGACCGATACAGGAAGATTCAGCTCAACGTTACTACAAGAAATGAGAGGGCGAAGGTAGAGAATGTGTTTGGAATTATCAAAGGAACGGTAGAGCCAGGTGAGATGCGATTCTCTGAACTCATTCCCTCCTCCTGCTTCTTATCTTTCTCACTCTCCTCATCTTCATCCTCTTTTCGTGTTTACTTTTAAACACACAGACTCTCTACAGTATATATACACCCACACACTTATATATACCCAAACACTTACATATATATATATTATACACACAGACACTCATGTGTTTGTTATGCTTTCACAGCGTAACTTATTGTAACTCATATATGGGTTGGGGAGGAGTTTTGTGTGTGTTATGTGTGTTTCTCTCTCTCTCTCTCTCTCCTTCTCTCTATGTGTGTGTGTGCGTGTGTGTGTGTGTGTATGTGTGTGTCTATATGTGTATCATATTATAATGCTTTCCGTTTTAAGTAGAGCTGTGCCGAATAGTGATTTTCACTATTCGGCCGAATACGAATAACGAGACCAACTATTCGGCCGAATACGATAGGAATAGTGTATCATCTTCATCAGGTGTCTTGTCGACTAGCGTGGGAGATTATGCCTTGCCATAATCTGCGATCTCCTGTAGCATGTATTAG
This sequence comes from Candidula unifasciata, assembly GCA_905116865.2. NCBI lineage: Eukaryota > Metazoa > Mollusca > Gastropoda > Stylommatophora > Geomitridae > Candidula > Candidula unifasciata. The sequence goes on from CAJHNH020000564.1 coordinate 253,661, forward strand.
TTCATGTGCTGACACACCTCCATGCCATGCAACAAGACTGTCAAGAATCTTCTCTCGCTGTCTTCCTCTATCCCTCCTTCCATAGATCTTTCCAGTGGTCACCACATGTTCCATTTACCCTCTTCTCATAAAAATGATGACTGCCTCCTTGTGATGTCTGTGATAAGTTTTCTTCCGGCTCCCGCCTCTTCCAAAACCTCTTGGTTGCTTTTTTTGGCTGTCCAAGGTATTTTGAGCCTTATTCTGTAAAACCACATCTCTGAGGCCTCAAGAAATTGTTTGGCCTGCCTACCGATTGTCCAGGACTCACAGCCATATGTTAAAACTGGATGTATGTAGCAAGCAAGAATTCTTTTTCTAACTCTCAATGACAAGGATATATTGCAAAAGATTTTCGTCATTCTATAAAATGCTGTTTTTACCTGTCCTATTCTGTTTCTTATTTCAGTAATGCATCTTCCATCTGATGTTATCCATGTGCCCAGATATTTAAATGTCTGTACTTCACCCAAATTAACACCATTGACTTTTATTTCACATTTATGAATAATTATTTTCTTTGATACCACCATTACTTCTGTCTTCCCACTATTCAAACTGAGGCCCATTCTTCCACTTTCGAATTGTGTATAGTGTATAAAATAGATCTAAAAAAACTTTCATAATGTCAAATGTACATTGAAGTTTTACTTCACTAAATGTAGTACAGAATAGGAAACATTTAAAAACATTTTATATTTTGCATCCCTATGTCAGTCAGTCTGTGACAAATAATGCCTTGGAATGAAAGTATTCAGTTTTATAACAAGTAACGAAACCTGTAAATTGTCAATGACAGCTTAGTTAATGCATGAAGGCAGCATTAGCTTTCAAAAAAAAAAAAAAAAATAGTTCCATGTTGTCAGCATTAAGGCAGCTTAATGAAGGTATTTCCAACTGTACTAAGCAGACGTTCACTTGGTACGCTCATAGGTGATGCACAAAGATAACGCTTGACAGTATGAACCAAGGTGGGATATCTTGACATGTTTATTTTCCACCAGTGCAGAAACGGGTGTAAGGTAACCACTATTCGTATTCGGCCCGACCGCAAGTGTTCGGCCGAATACCAAATAGTTCTTAGGTCCACTATTCGTCTCGGAAGCGAATACGAAGCGAATATTCGATACAATCCTAGTTGTAAGTGATGCATAAATAAAAGTTTGTCTGCATGTCACTGTTATCGTCAAACGATCCTTACATACTTTCTTCTTTCTCCTGACAGATCGTTACATCCTCATTGGAAACCACCGCGATGCGTGGATTTATGGTGCCATCGATCCATCCAGTGCTACAGCTGTTATGATGGAACTGGCTCGTGTCATAGGAGACCTTGTCAAGTCGGGTAGATTTTACATAATAATTAACTTTGCCCCAATTTGGGACGCAATTTGTTGTTGTTGTAAAGCCCCACCCCGGTTGTTGTTGGGTGCCCTAATATAACTGAACGGTTAAACGGGGTTTCTGGGATGTGTAGTCGGGTGATTCTCGTCTAAATAGTGGCACTTTGTGACAGCGGATGTTGATCGCTCCTCGATGTGCGGTCCTGGTGGCGTTAAACGTCACTTACACAGTGAAAATGTCTTTTCCTCTCTCCCACAACCACAAACATATGTTGTTGGGCTTGGAATGAATGTCTGAACAGTGAAGGCTTGTGAACTTGCCCTTTATACCTTGACAGTATATTTACACACACACACACACACACACACACACACATACACACACACAAACATACTAGCTCATTCACTTACTTACGCGAACATGTGTAGCTCATTGGTTGTGAAAGCAGTTTCACAATCGCTTCATGTTGGGGTCTAAAGTCAACTGAAGGTTGTTTGGTCAACGGATTTGAACAACGGTATGAACTCATACCATTGAGACTGGAAAGCTACTGAAAGTAAAATTATCTAGTAAAACCAAACAGCAGATTTTAATTTGTGATGTCACTTATAAGTGTTTGCAGCTGTATACATACTCGTATGTAAGTTTACAATTAACTGACATGCATCCTACAACTTCGTTGACAGCGAAATCAAGAAGGGTATTTATAATTGTTACATTTGTGAATCGATGAAAAAAAAATGAAAACATAAATGAATGAGTGGCGGAATTATTCATAAACTAGGAGTTGTTAACCCATTGTCTCGGTACTATGGATATCGCAACCCTTCGGCCTTGATTACTTAATAGATACTGTAAATCTAGGAAAAATGTGGCTTTTCTGCCTACTCCCAGGCGTGTACCCGAACCACAAGAAGTTCGTCACCCGGTCACCGCGTAGTCAGGTTTAGCCAAATAAGATATCCAAATAGCCAAATAGTCATATATATATATATATATATATATATATATATATATATATATATATATATATATATATATATATATATATATATATAGAAGGGCTGTACCGAATAGTGATTTTCACTATTCAGCCGAATACGAATAGTGGGACTAACTATTCCGCCGAATACGAATAGTGTATCATCATCATCAAGTACCTTGCCGACTAGCGTGGGCGATTATGCCTCGCCACAATCTGCGATCTCCTACAGCATGTATTAGTTCGTGTGCTGACACACCTCCATCATGACGTGCAACAAGACTGTCAAGAATCTTCTTTCGTTGTCTTCCTCTATCCTTCCTTCCACAGATCTTTCCATTGGTCATCACATGTTCCATTTTTCCTCTTCTCATAACATGGCCGAAAAATGATGATTTTTTTCTTCTGAAGTCTGTGATAAGTTGCCTTCGGGCTCCCGCCTCTTTCAAAACCTCTTGGCTGCTTTTTTGTTGTTGTCCGGGGTATTTTGAGCATTGTTCTGTAAAACGACATCTCTGAGGCCTCAAGAAATTGTTTGGCCTGCCTACCAATTGTCCAGAACTCAAAACGCATTGCCCTTAAATATAAGTGTTTACTTGACGAGGCTAACAGGTAATATTGTACAGACCATATTTTCCACTTTAAAATTTCAGCCACAATGTAATCACAACCTTCCTTATCCGCTGCACCTACAAATACTATTTTTAGCACGCTGTGGTTGGCATTTTATGCAGTATGATGCACGCTGAGTGTGAAACAAGGAATAAAGTCTTTTCGACAGTGGCGAGGAAAGACAACTTAAATTGAAACTTTCAAGTATCTTCATGCCTTCTTTAATAATGTCACAATTTTTTGCCGACTATTCTTGATTTATGCCGCAGCACCCCTGGCATACACAGTTTGAGAACCTCTGCCATAGACTAGAGTACATAGGGATTACTTTTGAGGCAGATGTTTTTTATTGATACCACCCTTCTTTTCCCTTTAACCTGTTTCACAATTGTGTGGTTCTATGTTCGTGTAAACATCGGATATTAAGGTTTGTTTGCTTGTTTCGGTTTCTCACACACCAGGAACATGGAAACCACGCAGATCGATTGTATTTTGCTCATGGGGCGCTGAAGAATATGGCCTAGTTGGATCCACCGAATGGGTTGAGGTATACAGTTACTTGTCACTGTTATTGTCGGCGTCGTGTTTATTTTGTTATAAATAATGTATACAATGTTTATGTGTGTGAGTGCATATATACGTGTGTGCGTGTGCGCGTGTGCGCGCGAACATAGAAGTCATCATGAAGCCGCCACAATTCGTTACCACCGTTGTGAACTCTGTAAACAAAAATACATGATTCTGACATTACGGTTTCCCTGGTAAAACAGGCACCAGCTTTTAAGTGTGGTTGAAAGTGTACATTATTTATAAAAGAATTCACTTATTCGCTTAATTTATTTAAAAGTTACTGTAGTATGTACCTGACGGGATATAGCAAAATATGCCAGCCAATAAATTGTGCATCCTTTTGTTTGTCTCCTTTGTTCAAAATTACAACTGGCAAACATTGTTTTAATATATATA
>CAJHNH020000564.1:257620-303103 GCA_905116865.2 Candidula unifasciata
AAATTGTACGAGTCGCGTGACGATTCCTTGTTACCCAGTGTGAACTCGCCGTGGTGTATCGGCTAGACGCTCGGCTGCGGATCTGGAGGTCGTGGGTTCAGGCCCTGACGGTACTGGACATTTTTTTAAATGACCTTGGGTCCCAGGTCGACCCAGCCTAAAAAGGGTGCCAGGTACGGTCCTGGGGAGTAAAGACGACCGGAGTGATCTTGACCAGATCACTCACGCTTTGTTTATAAAATATAGGTGTTGCCCTATATGCCCAATACGCCTGATAACATGGACAAGGGTCATTTACTCTTAATTCAAACTGTTGACAAATGTCAATAGTCCCAGCGGATCTTGAATCTGTGTTGTTGTTTTTTAATTTGTTAATGATACAAGTGCCCATGAATGTCTCCGTGGTGAAGTGTTCAAGCCATTTGCCTTGCGCCCTGAAGGTCATGTGTTCGTTTCACAGACGCATCGTTCAGTTCAGGAGTGCAGTTTCTTTCGAGATAACCACAGGATTGTCGTTGGAGCTACGGTGCTTTGGCAGGTGGTTAGCTGTTCTGTGGAGGGAGACCGGCCTCTATGGTGTAAAGTAGTGCAATTGCGTCGGCCTTATCAACTTCAGATCTGTGTCAGTGTTATCCCGATGTTTGTTTGTTGTCAAGTGGTGCATGCTAATTAATATCTTTAGTATAACATCAGTTGGCAGATTACTTGAATAAGTAGCTGTGTCGTGACGGGGTGGATTTAATGTTTTATAAGTTGAGTAGGGATTTTCCTCTCAACACATCCCCTCCACCAGATTAACTGACTAATATCCGAGCTATGATGCTCTCAGACAAAGTCCTGGATATCCAAGAAAACAGCCATATTGGCTCGTTAATTACATTAACATTAGCCGCACTTGGTACCCACAAGAGAAGGAAAGAACTTTTAGATGTCTATATCATTATATTAAATGAATTATTAGACAGGGCAAATGACTCCTCCGTCCCACCTTCTCACGGTATTATTATTATTAATTAAAGAATTATTACCATTATTATTTGAGCCCCCACAAAATGTAATTCTATCTATCAGTTAAGTTAAACAGGTAAGACTGAATACACTTGGAATTTAACAAACGATGTAGTATAAAACTTGACATACAGCTTTATTTTCTAACAATCAGTTCAAAGACATTCCCAGTTTGTTGTGTTTACACAAACAGTGACTGGCTAATGGTATGATAGTGATGAGATGCTTCAGCTAGAAAACAGCACCTGGGATTAGAGTGGTGTGATGAAGGTGATAAAGTATGAACAATTTATGAACATAACTTGTTTTTCATAGAACCTCTGACAGCCGTGAGCACTGTCAAGCTCTTCCTCCTCTTCCAGCTTCTTCCCTGCCTGTTTCTCTTCCTCGTCCCCACCTCGTTCCCAGCTGGCCGAGTCTAACACAATGTAGTCTCCTTAATGGACTGATCGTCACATGGGCTCTGTAATCATGGAAACAAACACATACGAGTAGTATCTTGACTTACACTAAGAATACATGTATTAATTAATATAACATATAATAACAAAATATATCCCATCACTCCTCCTCATATTCCACATTCTCTCCAGTCTAGTCTGAAGGTCTTTTGTCTTACATGGGCGTCACATATCCTGCCTTCCCTCTCATGCTCTGTCATGATAGTTGACTTTCTAAGTCTGTTGTCCGTCATCACTCAGACTTTCAAACATTGTTTTTACATGAACACGTGGGGCAGGTTATGTGCTGAAAACTCCAACCATGTTATATGTGCATGGTGTCTGAAATATTGTCTTTCCAGTGAGCACATGGTGAGCTATTAAAACTCTGCGCATATGGGCATGATTTCCCACAGTCCATGTTTTGGGTTGATCATGGAAACAATATAATTACATTTAATTATAGCAAATGTCATTGTTCACATCTTATTTTATACACATGAAAACATACACTGAAAAACATGTGACACAAACATACAAGAAATAGGAATAGTTTAGCAGTTCCCTAACTTGAGATACTGAATACTTACAAACAACTATTTCAAGCAGAATGTGTAGATATATTAGGAAAAGGTACTATAGACGAAGCGTAACTCCATAACCTATGTATACAAGCTTAAAATTAATTGTACAAGCTTACCTGGGAACCTTCAATCAATCGCCAAACCAGAATCAGACCGTAAAATTACCTCTACGTCGACCTGTGTTTGTTTGCCGGCAGGCTGCGATGTGACTGAAATGAACTCCAGAGGCTCGAAGTATACTCTCTATCTGTCTGCAAGGTTAAACTCCTCCCTTTACTAGGTTCTACCCAACCCTCCAGAAGATGACCTAAGCCACGCCTCTGAGGTACCTATCAGATCAACCTAGCTATCAAGATGCTTGTCAGTCAATTCTGGACTGACATCCCTAGAGCAAACATTCTTAAGTGACCCAATCTAGTTTACAACGAATCTAACTGGCAGGTGTTAAAAGACGGTCAGTGAAGCCATTGTGTTTCCTACTTGACCAAGATAAAACATTCCTAATTGGCAAATACCTGTTCTCCCGAGAATTCCACTGACATGTGTGAACTCCAGCCTCTCGTCGCCACAATGTCTACCAGTCCACTTAATTCCCCTGATCTAGTCTGATCAAAAGGCCCCACTCAGTCTGTGTTATGTAACCTTTATAACACTAAGGTCGGGTTCAGGGGAGCTAATCTCAGGTGTGATACAAGGTTATTCCCCCCTTCCTCGCCTTTACAGTCTGGTCAGGAGATAACATTCTGACACTGGCACGGGAAAGGAATTTCTAGCTACAGTATAACGTTAAGTAATATATACACAAGGTTCAGTCCTTTGTCTGGACTAAGGACTGGAAACATTTAAATCCCTGTGGTTTTAATAATATTTGGGTTAAGGGCATTGTAAATAGATATCTTTAGAACTAGAAGAGGTTATTACAAGTACTAACTTCTGGAACCACTGAGGTCGTCTCGTGACAGTAGCCAAAAAAAGGTTAAGAAATTCTTCACTGCTTTAAAGAAAGGTTTAATTTGCACAAAAATGATCCTGACTTGTCGTAGTTTAGGAGCACGTCAAAGAATTAACCAGTTTATACCCGTGTCTCTACATTGGAAAGTGCTTAAATCTGTTATGGTTGATTGGAGTTTATGGCTGCGACATTTGTCGCGCTTTGGCACTGTTACTACTATCATCGTCATGTCAAATACAAGCATTGTCTTTCCGCCAGGTAATGATACGTTGGACGTCTCTGGAACTCCACTAATGTACAGTGTTGTCTATGAAGCAGCACAGCAAGTAAGCACTTTTTATTTTTTTTTAGCCTTATTGAGTATATTGACGGTAAGGTAACAGCTAGCTTCTAAATGTGTGTACGAGGAGCTTCATGCGTATATATTAAAACGCCGTGATATCGATCATAGGCGTGAGAGAAAGTTTAGGCCGTTGTGATGTGTATAAGGAACTACTTCTTACCCAACCTCGGGCGCCAGCCGGCTCTTTGATGCTTTGACGGATCATCTCGCAAGATTCCTGCCGCACGTTCACGTCGTGCGCCACGGATAAGAGCTCCCCTTTGTGACCTGAACCGAACTGGCAGGGCATCTCAGAGTTGGTGGTCTCTGGAGATGTTTGACCTCGGTGTCGCTCACATGAGCCCACTCCACATGCCTGGGTGAAAACGTCTTTCAAAGCTCATTTAGGACATGGGTAACCACCGCTGGCCAAATACACTAAAAAATGACATCTCTCAGTTAAAACGTCTGTCGAGTGGAAAGAACTTCTGTACTGCTGAGACTCAGCTTTAAAGCAAGAGATTAGCTCACAGCCTAGACAGGCAACATCTCTGGTGGGCGGTAGCTCGCGAAACAGTCCTGGCTCCATACATCCCTTGCTGTTCCTCAACATTCAACATCATCGTCACCGCGCTGAGGTACACCACGACAACCTGCTAGTACGCGGGTTTGGCATATGTGTCGGTATCATAAGTGTCATCCGGAACAGAAAAAAAGTCCCGAATGTCCGACCGAAAAATGGCCTACTAATTGTCAGCAAGGTTTACATGTCCATTACCATTGGCCCACTCGCCAGAGTGCGGGACCTGCAAAGAAGAGCCTTGACAGATGCATTTTTGTCCGCACTGTCTTGCTAGGTTTCCAGATTAAACAGCCTTAAAGGTGTTCAATGTGCCAAACAGAAATGTACCTTTCTGAGTGGCCATCAAAGTCCCAGACCAGCGGGCTGCTCCCTGCTGATCCCCAAAGGGTGCCCAGTGACGATTGGAAAGTTCTGTAAACTGATGTGAGATTAGGCATCATGGGCAGAACCTGACGATTCCTTGGGTGAGCCTAGGACCAGAGCGTCACGTGTCGGCTCTGTATTAATGGAAGCCTTCTTGACACCCATCTTTCACACAGCAGTTAAATTCTATCAATAAAGCATGTTATGTTCATATAACAATATGTACAATATGAGAAAAAGATATATATATATATATATATATATATATATATATATATATATATACAGAGAGAGAGAGGAGAGAGAGAGAGAGAGAGAGAGTGAGAGAGAGAGAGAGAGAGAGAGAGAGAGAGAGAGAGAGAGAGAGAGAGAGAGAGAGAGAGAGAAACTTCCATAAAATATTTTACATGCATGTTAAGAATGTAACAGTTCAGTCTCTACTGACAGGTGAAGAACCCAAACCCCAAGGAGATTCAAGCTGGACGATCCACGGTCTTTGATACTTGGTTATACAACCAACCTTTGAACTTCTCACAAGGAGACAAGACAGCGGTTCCCAGGTAAATCACTGGCATGTCGCATCTATGCACATTAGAGAAGTCTCCCTCTTTAAAATGTTACCTTCACATGCCTGAATGCCGCTGTTGCGGTCTGGCTAATGCAAACGCTATTCAAATGTGTGATGTTCATCCACATCTCTATACATCTACCTCTCTTCTATTTTTGTGTTGTCCTAATATATTGCTACTTACCACTTCTGCTGACTGATTTGTCAATAGTTGAAAGAGGGCTACATCTTATTCTAACAATCCATCCTACAGCAACAGTGAGGTGGATTCGTGGAAACAGAGAGTCAAGAAGTGTTGCATTTCGCGGGGGGGGGGGGGGGGGGGGAATCAGAAAGGCAAAAAAGACAAAGAAGAAAATGATTGCAAATGGGTTAGGAGCTTGTGTCTGAGAAGTACAAAACCTCATTGCTATGAATAATAGTCCTGAAATCCCTTGCTATAAACAAAGGTCCTGATATCCTATACCATGAACAATGGTTCTAAGATCCCATGCTATAAACAATGGTCCTGAAATCCCATGCTATAAACAATGGTCCTGAAATCCCATGCTATGAACAATGGTCCAGAAATACCATGCTATGAACAATGATCCTGAAATATTATGCTATGAACAATAGCCCTGAAATCCCATGCTATGAACAATAGTCCTGAAATCCCATGCTATAAACAATGATCCTGAAATACCAAGCTATAAACAATGGTCATGAAATCCCATGCTATAAAGAATGGTCCTGAAATCCCATGCTATGAACAATAGTCCTGAAATCCCATGCTATAAACAATGATCCTGAAATACCAAGCTATGAACAATGGTAATGAAATCCCATGCTATGAACAATGGTCCTGAAATCCCATGCTATGAACAATAGTCCTGAAATCCCATGCTATAAACAATGATCCTGAAATCCCATGCTGTGAACAATGGTCATGAAATCCCATGCTATAAACAATGGTCCTGAAATCCCATGCTATGAACAATGGTCCTAAAATCCCATGCTATAAACAATGGTCCTGAAATCCCATGCTATGAACAATGGTCCTGAAATCCCATGCTATGAACAATGGTCCTAAAATCCCATGCTCTAATATAGGAAGACTCTTCTTAACACGAGTGTGTCTTGTTGATCGTCCTCTGCCTTTCTATGATTCCCTGCTCAATGTTATAAAAGTATAGCCTGAAGAGAAGGAAAGATACCAGCTAATCCATGCTAGTGCTGGTTTTTTTCGTTCATAGCGTCTTCACTATTCTTTTTTATTCCTCGCGTGTGCTGTATGTATTATTTGCAAAAACAAAACATATCTCTGTGGCCTCAGGAAGTGTCAATTGCTTTTTCTTTCCATTGTCTATGAAACTTCTCTATCTTCAGATCTCCCGTACATAATAGTGCGACTATGTTTATGTATAACGGGAGCTGCCGTGGTGTCTCGATGGTACCAAATTCTTTTTTAAAAGATCTTGGCCTCCAGGTCGACCCAGCCTTCAATGGATACCAGGTGGAGTCCTGGGAAGTAAAGGCAGCCGGTGTGATTATTTTATATGTAATGATCTTTAGAATAATTTTTATACTCCTGGGAAGAAAAAAGAATTTACAATAACTGACACACGTGTAGATATTATTCGGAAATCAGTTCACAAACGCAGCAATGCGTGGTGACTATTTTTATAACCTATTCCCCACTCAACGAAAATTATGCAACTACATGGAACTAATGTGAAGATAACCAACTGAGAGTCAAACTTATATGACACCCATGCATTTCCTGTTTTGTAAAGTTCCCATTACTCAAATTACTGTGAGCATGCTTGTTGTTTTTTTTTAATCGTTGTCTGATTTTTGCATTTACTGCAAGTAAGACACACACACACACACACAAACTGTTGTTTGCATTTTTTTTTTTAGATTAGTTACATTATTATTCACAAGCTGCATGCCAAATTTCAACAACTTGCACTGAATAGTTACTAAGTTACAGGTTTTTAAAGTTCGGCATAACTTCTGGAACTTACTGTAGCACATTTTTCTCGATAGGCCACTGGCTCATGGAAGGTGTTTTTTCTTTTAACTAACATGATCGTGTGTTTGCAGGGGTCCATTTGGTAAGCACATTTTAATCGCGATGTATTCTACTTTTTTTTAAGGGGCAACTGAAGAGTCATGGTATGAATTGCTCATTTAAGAAAAAAAAATAAAAAAATAAAACAAGCCTTGGCTGCAAAATGTAATTTGCGGCTAATAAATTTTGAAAATTAATGGCTGAGGATCTATTTGCCATTCGGAATGTAAAGAAAAACAAAACAAACAGAACATGGAGGAGAAGAGGAAAACCAAACTAATAAATACCACCACCAACAACAACAAAGATGAATAAGAAACAATGATGATAACGAGGCAGAAGACTACTACATGGCGAATGGTCAGTCACATATAAACTATTAATATCCGTCTGAGTGAAATGATGTACATTTCTAATTCCTAAATAAATCCGATTTTAAAAAATTGCTTAAAACTTATTAAAATAAAATTAAAGAAGATATATCAAATATTATATACGTTGCCGCTTGCGTTTTCTAGTATCAGGGCTCCTGGTTCAGGCTCCGATCACGCCCCTTTACTACAGAAAGCTGGAATAACCGTCGTTGACATAGAATACAGATATGGTTCTGTGAGTACAGTAGTTGTAAATTACGTTGTCAGTAATTATGTTGTAGTGTATAGCATTTTAACATCAAAGTGTTCGAAAATGAGAGATCCTACGCCAAGTCCAACGATCGGCAGCTTTATTTGTTCAACTGTTATTGCACATGAATTATGGGAAAAACTGGAGGCCACAGTTATTAACACATAGCGGCGTCCGTGGCTTATGCATAACGAATCTGACTCGCTATTCCAACGTACCACAATCGAAACCCACTGCTGGCTGCGTGGATTTTTATCATGGTATGTGGCGTCGTATGTCGACCCAGCCTAAAATAGGTACTAGGATGTATGTCCTGGGGAGGTAAAGACGATCGGCGTAACGCTTACAAAACTACCCACCTAATTTCGAATGGTTGGTAAAAATATTGGTGTTCTTCCCATATGCCCGATGCGCCTAGAGGCGTGAAAAGGCAACTTTACTTTATACTGTCAAAACATGGCTACACCTAAAATGATCTACTGTGAACACAAGAGAGCGCCAGGGGGAAGATGGTTTGATGACATTAAAGGCATCATACTTCGGCGGTAATAACAGTAGCCAGAGCTACATTTTGAGCAAAGGACTGCAAACTGCTCATTCCCACGGCGGCTGATGCAACAGTGGAATCTGACGACAAATAATTGTTGTTGTTTTTTTTTTAATAAGAAATAAAACAGTGTGGATTCCTTTCTTACTTCTGTAATACAGTGCTTTTAAGAATGACGGATAAACTTTCATTTATGTATATGTGCTCAAACATAAATTATATATTAAAAATATATATGCAAGAGAGAGAGAGAGAGAGAGAGAGAGAGAGAGAGAGAGAGAGAGAGAGAGAGAGAGAGAGAGAGAGAGAGAGACAGACAGAGACAGAGACAGAGGGAGAGAGAGAGGTCTAAAATTTACAAACTTACATTTGAGGTTATACGTGTTCAAAATGGTCGCCGTCTGCTGCTCGGTGGCCATCTTACTCGGAACTGAACAGAAAGGTCATTGGTGGTACAAGCATGCGCACTCGAGTGGTTGGTTAGGCAACAGCTCTTTAGATTTAGTTTTCGAAAATGTAGTCGTTACTCCCTCTCTTGTTTGTAAATTATTCCATGTTCAATATATTCAAGAAAATATACATGAAGGAAATTGTATCCATCATTACTGAACAACCTTGTATATTGGACAAATGTCCTGTGATAATAATTTCTTTTAAAAAGATACTCAGTTAATAGGTTTGTCAGTATCAAATTGATCCACTATACTTTCAGTAATATCTTCGCTGGCCGATTCCCTTCGGCTGGGTAAAATCTTTAGAATTTTAAACCAACCGATGGCGAGCCCACTAATCAGTTCGATAACATTGGTAGTCACACTTGATCAGTGCTGTATGTAAATAATAGAAAGCATATCCTTTAAAAGTGAAAGAATTGACCTCACTACACCGTGTTGTTGTTGTTGTTGTTCTTTAATGATGTTACTCAACTCTTTCACAGAACGGTTCCCTGTATATCAAGAGTATCGCATACATAAGGGACAAATAAAATTCACTTGGTAACTAAACAACAGACATAGACCTGGATCGAATGTTCTTCCCCTTTCTAGTGTCCATCGAAAACGTTATGATATGGACAGAGTGTTGCCTACCAGGTGGTTATGTATTGCAACCCACATGGAGGCCAGTATGATAATGCATGCTTGTCAGTCTCGCTATCGGCGGTTTTCCTGTGGGAGGTCTTCAACGACTGAAATCGACTCTGGTTACTAACCTGTGAGCCTACCCGCGTTAAAGGTCGGTCACAGAAGTCACTCTGTTTTGAAACTTCCACCTCCACTCATACGCTTTCTGGACTGGCAGGAACGCATCCCCTACTGGGACCTTCATTCGCCACTGAATTCCTGTAGGGTTCAGTCCTTCACTGATTCAAATAAAAATAAAAAATAAAAAGACTCCAAACATCAACAAAACAGGATTACAGAAGGCTGTTTCTCTTTGGTGAATATCAAAAGTGGGACGACCATCTTTAAAATATCATACTGACGTTAATGTATCCGTCTTTATCGTGATCTTAGTTGTTTAACACATTTGGCATCCTTAGCAACAATACTAAGACATTGTAAGATAATATCAGGGTCAGTATAATTTGTGTATCACACTGTTGAGGTTTTCATTTGAAGCTTTCTCTTATTTGACAAAAGCAACTGAGCCTAATATAAGTTAGTTACATATTCTGTATAGGACGTCGAAAGCCAACGCCAGCTATTGGCGATTTATGGTTTTATTTAGCAGTACTAAGCTCATTAGTTTGCCATTGTTGTCTACATCGTTCCAGGCTTAAATTATAGTCAGAATCAACCAAAATCGGTCTGTTGTCAAATCGCTTGCAGCAAACTTCGACCTCCGCTATGTTAGAATTTTAAAACTTCGCTGATAATCCCCAGCCCAACCCCCCTCCTCGTTTTACACACACACACACACACACACACACACACACACACACAAGATGGCGACGGGAATATCTTCATAAATATTCAGCGATATAAAGAAGGCCATTTCACCCTTTGAGTACCGACTGGTCTGTACAGAGATGGGTCCGACACTGTGAGCGGCGTTGACAAGGATACTTTAGTCAAGTTTAGTAACTTCCTTCTCTATGCCAAACAGTTCATTACAAACACATTCACTAATTTACATATTTAATAAAAATTATGAAAGTCGAAGTTAAAGTTAAATCAACCTCATAGCACCGGATTTTATCCCATATGGCTAGTTCTGTCTCTGCAGAGCGGCTTGCCGCCTACCGAGAGCGTCGCAACAGTGCACAAACTCCGTAGCTTCAGCAACAATCCCCAGGGATATCCGTAAAAAAGGCACTCGTAAACTGAACGTCACAATGGTGAATTAAACCCATGACCTTCATAGCGCGAGGCTAACGCCTTGACCATTTCGCCACAGAGACTCCTAGATATTATAGTGACTTGATTACCTTGAGATATTGGCTGTTAATCATTGCTACTTTGATTTGACGAAAACGTGTTACCATTGATAGAAATACCAGATGTCACAATATCCACTGTACCACACTGAATATGAGACGTTTGATTTAGTCAAGCAACAGGTGGACAGAAACTTTGAGGTATATATAATTAGTCCCTCACTTTAAATCTCTCTACATCTGTCTGTTTTTGTCTTTAATTCTTTATGTTTCTATGACCGTCTGTCTGCCTGTCTGCCTGTCTGTCTCTCTCTCTCTCTCTCTCTCTCTCTCTCTCTATATATATATATATATATATATATATATATATATATATATATATATAATATATATATATATATATATATATATATATATACATATATATGAGTGTGTGTGTGTGTGTGTGTGTGTCTATGTGTTTCTCGTTCTGTCTATCTCTCCTTGTCTCGTGTTCAATCTGCCTCCACCTAATACAAGAGAGTCAAAATACCTACCTACCCAAATATCTAAATTTCTACATATCTGCTAGCATGTTTTGTTATCTTTCTGCTTACCAAACCTTCCTACCAAACTTGCTACCCACCCAACTACCTACCATCAATCATACCTATCTTCTGTCCATATGTTTCTCTCCTTATACTTATGTATATCTACTTGTCGACATTAGTTTGATTCTTGCCAGTCATATAAAAGTCCAGGTTCTCAGTTTGTTGTTCTGGCTCACAACAAAACATAAAAGGAAATTAGTAACCATGGAAATTGAAATGTCTGAGAAAGAAAAAAGATAAAATCAGGAATAAGGTCATACGAGATATAGTCGGCACAGAACTAATTCTAAATTAAATACACATACTGCAAATCAAATGGTTTGCTCACTTGGAGAGAATACCTTATGATGCTATACAAGGCATATACCAAAAGAGGAGAGGGACGTAGAGCAAGAGGCAGACCAAGAAGAAAATGGGAAGATAACATCAGAGAAACTCTACACCACCACGATATGTCTTTGATCGAAGCAGCCAGAAAAGCACGAAGCAGGACCTTATATCTCCCCCGACACGCGAAGCGGTAAAAGAAGAAGAAGAAAAGGAAGAAGAAAAAAAAAGAAGAAGAAGAAGAAGAAGTTTAAACAAAGCATTCCTCGAAATGTGGCAGAACGGCGGTAGCGCACTGTCTTACTGGCCATGATGTCATTGGTTTAAATTCCTATCAGAGAGGATAAAAAAAAAAACGATCCTGGCTCCCCGATCAACCCAGCCTAAATTGATTGACAGATAACCTCCTGGGAAGTAAAGGATGTTAGCGTGATGTTGAACACATCACCCACCGATTGCCTATTGGTCTTAATAGTATGAGTCCGGCATCATATGACCGTGGAGTCACTGGAGCAGACCGGGTTCCTTTTTGTTTTTACGTCAGTGTTCGTATGGGGTACAAGGGTGCTATATCTTTAGCCCCATATAGATGTGATGAGGTGCTTTGCATGGTCTCCACGCGTACATTGGGACAAGCAGAAAGTCCTTGCAACAAGTGACAGTACGAGATACTTGGGGCTGGTCGAGTAAGCGAGGGGAAACCTGAGCTAGACTTGTGGTCAGTTGGTTACCAGAGGTCGTAGAAGACGGTTGTGATAGTAGAAGATGTAGTTCTGATGCCGTGTGAATGACCAGTGTTTGAATGTGTCGCAAGCGATGGAAGTGTGAATAATCGTTGGAGCATGTTGAATAAATGTAACAGAATTAATTGATAGAATGTACAAGGAAGCCAAGTGGCGTTTGTTTTATCAACCCTCGAGCAGCTCATGTTATGTTGTAGTAATCATAAAGTGAACCATGGCGAAAGCCGATACGTCGTAAGCCAAGGTACATTTCAAGTGTTGTTGCATTTCAAGGTTCATTTCAAGGTAGTTGAAAGCCATGGTTCATTCCAAGTAAAGTGTGTGTAGGAGTGAAAATTTCACTTGGTTACAATCGAGCCTGTGTAGAATAAAGAGAAGTAAATTGTATGACAGAATCACTAATGTAGAACTTTGGGAAAGAACAAAACAAGTTCCATTGGACCAAGAGGTGAAGAAAAGACCCTCTTGTTGGCTAGGACACTCGTTGAGAAAACCGGAGAATAGTATATTTAGAATCTCATTGCACTGGAACCCACGTGGGCATAGAAATAAAGGAAGACCAAACACACATGGAGAAGGGAGCTAGAGGGTGAAGTTTAAAAAAAAAGATGGAGAAGACATCTGGCGAGCTGCATGAGACAGCGAACAATAGAAAGACTTGGCGTGAGCTGGCTGAGGTCCTATGCTCCATTGGGGGTAAGAAAAGCAGAAGAAGAAGAAGAGTGCACTTGTAATGTTTCACTGTTTTACTGACCTTACATTCCTGATTCAGTTCCACGCTGCTGTTGGCCGAGTAGGCGCTGAGATAGCTCGACATTTGGCAGACTCCCGCATCCTGCCACTCAACGTGACCAACTACGCTGCAGGGCTGGAGAATTGTCGTCTGACACTACATCGTGACTTTGGAACACTGCTAGAAGAGAATCTTGGATTAGACACCTATAGTAAGTGTCCTCGCCACTCTGTATACTGTCATAAAAGTCATCATCTTCGGTCAGTGGGTCCTTTACAGAGCATCGCCCGCGTCTCGGTACGCCTGTAAGTCGCCACTTCTCTTACCAGTTCTTCAGCCCTATATGCTTTAATATCCAATGCGTCCTTAGTGTCGGGTATTTGTTCGTCCATCACGCGTGATGAAGACCACTTTTATCCAAAATTAAGATAGCTAGATGAAAGTGATAGATGGGAGTTTGGAAGGGCCGAATGTAAGACAGGCCTGCGTGCCTAATTTGTAACCCTTTGAAAATAAAGTTCGTTTGTTTGACTTGCCCAAGGAATTAGATTTAAGTGAGGAAGTGTTGAGCAATTCGTCAGACTCACTCTCTCGCCTGTGTCCATCTTGGTCCAATGGCAGGACAATGTCAAGACTATTGAAAATGGACCTATGTGCAGTGGATGACCAAGGCGTCTGAAGTATCTTAAGTGTCGCGTTATCACCTTTGGGAAACTATAATCTCGGTCGCCGCTCTGTCCTGGCCAGCGTGTCGTTTAATACTTCAGTTTTTGGGACACGATGTTGCTTATGAGCGTTGATTCTCCTCAATTCTCAGATCGTGTAGGATATCGCTGTTCTCTTTTTTTTTTTTGGTCTATGGTATTCTAGACTTTTTGTCATAACCATACTGTGTGGGTTTATATATCATATTTCAGGTACTGTAGAGTTTTTGCAGTAAGCACTTAATCTTTACTCCGTTTTATGGTTATTGGCTAGTGTTATTGCCTCCCTAGACAGTGGTCCGAATTCAATCCTCAGAGGCAGAAAAAAACTGCCAATTACTGCCTTATTGTACCACTTGTGGGGTGCGGACAATGGGATGGGCGTTGGTCTTTGAGCCTGGGGATTGACTTCCGCATGGCTAGTGCTGTCGTCACGAATGTGCGGGTGAGGATTTTATTTTGCCCCCGGCATTAAAAAAAAAAAATCACCAGCTTTACCGAGGATTCGAACCCCGGTCTTCCGCTTGAGAACTCAGCGTTCCAATTGTTCGGCCAGCTGCTCCTAGTCCTCAGAAGTAGCAGATTTTTTTTCCTGGCCAGTAAACCTTTAGGTTCCAGCTACAGGAGGCAGGGGCCGATCAGGAGAAAGGTGGGAAGTGAGGGGGGAGGGGGAGCAGGACATTGGAGACACTTTGGGTGGGAATGTGCATGAGGCAGTGAAGCTGGCGAGAGACCGTATTTCTTTCAAATAAGTTGTGATGAAAATGACGTTCTGTAATGGAGCTGCTACCTGATGATGATGATAATGATGATGATGATGATAATGATGATGATTACACTGGGTTTGACCTAGCATTATTGTTCTTTGTTGTCTGCGTTCACTGTCTGTAAGCCCAGCGGACATACTTGATTGATTGTTCGTCCATTTCTGCACTTTGATACAGGACCTGAGTGTTTCGTGTGCAACCGTTTTACAGATCTTACTGCATATTTGTATGCAGACTGGTTGTTCATTGCCTCGTTTACAGATGCACTGCGACTTTGACGAAAGCTCCCAATTAGTCGACTCTTACGACATGTTTGTTTGGGAGGACCAGGACTTTCCACCGAGCTTACAGCAGGTTAACAAAGAATGAGGAGGCCTCATCCATCTTCTCGTGAGACCATTCATGCCATAAATTAACACAGACAATCAAATTCTGCCTCACAGGATGATAGTGCGGTTGCCTTTTAAATGGCTTTCTGCTGGGCTCCGATATCTACATATTGCGACCCAAAACATTAAGTTTCAGATAACCCCTGATTAATGGCTCACAAAACAATTTGAGAATACCTGAGAATAATATAACTAGAATGTCTTTGCACTAGAACTGACAGGGGCATAAAAATAAAGGAAGACCAAAGAACACAAACAGATTGGAGCTGGAGAGTGAAGTTAAAAAGATGGGCAGAGCTGCAAGAGATAGCGAAGGATAGAATACTTCTCGTAAATTTATTGAGGCTCTATGCTCCATTGGGGGATAGAAAAGCGGAAAAAGAACTACATGTTTGTTGGAGACGATGGATATATTCTTTTCTCTTTTTTTTTTCCTCCGCTATATTGGAGCTTTAATCCCACGCGGCGTTTATAGGTTATGTGAATGTTATGTTTTCTGGATTGTGCATGCGGATCGTGTGCGCCTTTAGGTCCGTTTATTTATGTTTTCGTTCATTTAAATTATCTTATTTTCCAGATAAATTGGAATCTGTTATAAAAGGCTTTGCCCAAGATGCATCTCGGTTTGAAGCCTTGCTAGAAAATGTGGACAAAACTAAGTAAGTGATCCTGTTTCTCTGAGTGAGGAGAGAAACAAAGACTATGAGGGCAGCCGTGATGATACAAGGTTTGAGGTTTGAACAACGGATCAACATCATGGAACGCGGGTAGTAACACATAAGTGCTCAATTCTTCTTCTAACTCAAGTCTGAGTCCGAAGAGGCTCAGCACAGCGCAGCGAGGATCCCCAAATACTTTGGGTAGATTTGTAACGCCAAATTTTTACTTGGGCAGCGCCGTTAGGCTACTTCTTTCGATTTCCAACTGCAATGTACTTTGTTTTTTGTACTTGTCATCTCTTTGTGGAATGCAATTCTTTGGTATTTGAAGCTCTACTCTAGCTCTTGCCGCGGGCCGCAGTATAGCCCGGCCATAAATATGGTCTAATGGCTGAACGCGGTTTCTGGGACCTCTCCACAGGTGATCATCATCCACATGGTGGCACTTTTTGTCATCTGGTGTTTATCGCTTGTGTGATGTCCTGGTGGGGTATAAGAAGATAGATAGAGATTCCAACTGCAAAGGGATTTTTTGGGTGCGCAACAATGCATACAGGCGTCCGATCTCACTACCCAGAGACCAGGGGGAATAACTAGAAGTCCAAGCCGACTTAAAAAAGATCCCAGCCCTTACCGGGGATTGAACCCCGAACCTCTGACACTCGAGGCGGACACCATACCTCGAGACCACGCAACCCCATGTGATACAAATGGTTCATTAATGTGGTTTCGTTCGAAGTTTATTGAGACACTGATTATCTTAGCTAATCCAAACATGTCAAGGGAAGAGGGAAAAATAGAACGTGTTAAGACCACTGGAAAGATTCGTGGGAAGACTCAAGAAGACAGCGTCAGAAGATTCTTGACTGTCTTTTGTTGTGGCATGCAAGAGTATCAACACGCAAACTGATTACGTAGTTTGCGGATCGCAGATAATTGAGAGCATGATCGTCCACGCCAGTTGGCAAGGCACTTTTGCTGAATTCAAACATCTATTTAAATTTGTTCTGCTCCAGGTTTATTATTACGTAAGCTTGCCACTCGGTCGTCCAGGTATGCAGACTGCTTTAATTATGCTACCGCAACGACTTCTTATCTCACAGTACCTTTTGCAAAGTCACCAATTCGTCTTGTCCCTGTCCGATAACATCCGGTAATACGTGCAGCAGGAGAAACCAACCCTGAGCTTCATGAACTCAGGTGGGCCCACTCTCTGAATATGTCTAGGAGCTTGTGGGCCGAAACATTTGTCGACGGGAGATACTTCTACTGATAATTGGTAGACTTCTGCTGTACATGCTTCCCTGTTGAGTTTCTTCTTATCTTATTACATTCAATGTGGGATAGCCTTAAAAAGTGTTGTAGCTTAGTAAGCTGCTTTAAAATAACAAAACATACAATTATTTTATAGTAGATTGCTTTGTTTAGACTGACTGAAAGTTCATGGTGTTCGTCCACTTCCGGACTTTAGTCTTGTTGCAGACACCGAGTGTTACATGTACCTAATTTTTACACCTCTGGCTTTTTGCACTCCGATTTTGAAGGAAGCCACAAATTAGTCAACTCCTACGCCATGCTTTCTGCAATGGGTCTGTTCTTATTTTTTTTTCTACAACGGGACCCCAGAACCCACACGGGAAGGCTGTTAGTTGAGTAAGGTGACATTTTCTCTCTTTTAGAAATGTGGACAATGATTTGGTTACTAGTTGTTTAGTTCATTGTTATTTTTATCAATACCAGATAGTAGCATCAGTAGTAGCAGTAGTAAGAGTAGTAGTAGTAGCAGCATCAGTAGTAATAGTAGTAAGGGTAGTAGCAGTAGTAAAAGTAGTAGGGGCAGCAGAAGTAGCAGTAGTAGTAGTAGTAATAGTAGTATGAGTAGCAGCAGTAGCAGTAGTAATAGTAGTAGGGGCAGTAGCAGTAGTAAAAGTAGTAGGTGCAGCAGAAGTAGCATTAGTAAAAGTAGTAGGTGCAGCAGCAGTAGCAGTAGTAAAAGTAGTAGGTGCAGCAGCAGTAGTATAAGTAGTACGTGCAGCAGAAGTAGCAGTAGTAAAAGTAGTAGGTGCAGCAGCAGTAGCTGTAGTAAAAGTAGTAGGTGCAGCAGCAGTAGCAGTAGTAAAAGTAGTAGGTGCAGCAGCAGTAGCAGTAGTAAAAGTAGTAGGTGCAACAGCAGTAGCAAAAATAGTAGGTGCAGCAGCAGTAGCAGTAGCAAAAGTAGTAGGTGCAGCAGCAGTAGTAAAAGTAGTAGGGACAGCAGAAGTAGCAGTAGTAAAAGTAGTAGGGACAGCAGAAGTAGCAGTAGTAAAAGCAGTAGGGGCAGCAGCAGTAGCAGTAGTAAAAGCAGTAGGTGTAGAAGCAGTAGCAGTAGTAAAAGTAGTAGGTGCAGCAGCGGTAGCAGTAGTAAAAGTAGTAGGGACAGCAGCAGTAGCAGTAGTAAAAGCAGTAGGTGCAGAAGCAGTAGCAGTAATAAAAGTAGTAGGTGCAACAGCAGTAGCAACAGTAGTAGGTGCAGCAGCAGCAGCAGTAGCAAAAGTAGTAGGTGAGCAGCAGTAGCAGTAGTAAAAGTAGTAGGGACAGCAAAAGTAGCAGTAGTATAAGTAGTAGGGACAGCAGAAGTAGCAGTAGTAAAAGCAGTAGGGACAGCAGCAGTAGCAGTAGTAAAAGCAGTAGGTGCAGAAGCAGTAGCAGTAGTAAAAGTAGTAGGTGCAGCAGCGGTAGCAGTAGTAAAAGTAGTAGGTGCAGCAGCAGTAGCAGTAGTAAAATTAGTAGGGACAGCAGAAGTAGCAGTAGTAAAAGTAGTAGTAGTAAAAGTAGTAGGGACAGCAGAAGTAGCAGTAGTAAAGGTTGTAGGTACAGCAGCAGTAGCAGTAGTAAAAGTTGTAGTAGCAGTAGCAGTAGCAGTAGTAAGAGTAGCAGGGGCAGCAGAAACCGTCAACGGTAGCCGTAGCAAAAACTGTGAGAGCATTTTCCATAGTCTCTATAAACACAAACATTTTTTCTTGAGCTATATGTATTTTATTTGTCATAAAAAGCTGTTAAATTATGAGCTAGCCCAGAGTAAATTATTAAATCTGTTGTGTTTTTAACCTTTTCGGTTTTATTGTAAGGATTTTTTTTTTAAAGTAAGGTATATAGCTGTGATAGGGACTTTGTAAAATTCATAATTGACGATAACGTCCCTTGGTGTCTACAAATTTAAAATAATTAGTCTGGCTTGCCCTGGACAAGAAGACGTGTAGACATGTATTCAGTGTTATTTTTATTCAAAATGGCAGTTTAGGTATTTTATAGAGAATTGTTTTTTAAAGCACGGTTGGCAAACTGAGTTTTACAGCTGGCTTTTCGACCAACACATCTAATATCAGCAAACCCCAGATTTGTGGCTTGTTACGAAACGCTTGTTAGGGGAAGGGGCAGAGTGTATATTCTTGTCTAGTATGTACTTTTCCTCCTTTTTTTTCAGGATGAAATGTTTCGTTATTTGAAGCCCTACTCTGGCTTTTGCCAGGTACCGCAATATAGCCTGGCCATAAATATGGCCTAAAGGCTGAACGCGGTTTCTGGGACCCCTCCACTGTGATCCTCATCCACATGGTGGCACATTGTGTCATTGGGTGTTTATTGCTTGTGTTATCTCCTAATGGGGTAGAAAGTCAGTCAGTCAGTGTATACAACACCCTCCCCACCCCACCCCCCCCCTTTTCCCTTCTTTTTCTCTCAACTCCACCAGTGGGGCCTCGAAGTCTCTCCATAATTTAAAAGAAAAAATGATGAACTGATTGACAATAAAGATATGACCTATAGAAGATACCGCCAGAGAAGCAGGAGTGTTTCTTTGAACTCTGAATGTTGTGATGTTGATTTCATGTCAAGTCCTTCAGTTTGCTAGTGCATGTAAAGGTAAATGTAAAGTCGTGAGATGTGAACGAGCGTCATTGCACGCGGTTATAAACGATAAGTGTTTTGCCACCAGTAAGGACAGCTAATAAGAAACTGCCCGCCTGTGTCACCGTCCGCACGTAACTCTGTAGCTACAGCAACCTTCCTCCATTTACCCCAGAGTGTCACTCTGGTACCAGTTTACTAGAGGCTGGGCAAACCCCGGGAACTGCCCGGTTTCGAACATTGATCGTGGCTGCAGCGTGTCGCAGCTGATTTTGAAAGCGAGCCTCCTATCGACTGTGCTAACACGGCTAGTGCAGGTGTTCCTGCTTAAGTAGTTGTTGCCGGAGTTACTTAGAGGTAAATGTTTTATGTGATGATGATTCCTCGAGCTGAGTCTATACTGAAACAGACTGAGTTATTTGGGCAATTTTGTAGAAACTAAGGGACGTTATCTTAAATACTAAATTTTAAAAGTTCTCTATCTTGGTTACATTCCTTACATAAAAAAAACCTGAAAACATTCCTAAAAAACATAACCGAAAAGGTTAAAAACTCAACAGCTATAATAATGTACTCTTTGCTAGACTCTAGACAGAGTGGAGTTTACCCTGCTGGTCCTCCATCCAGAATAAGATTTTTGAAGTCTCAGTGGTAATCTAACCTTTATGTAGTAGCCCCAGAGACGGGAAAAAGACAGACACACGACCACGATGTATAATGTGGAGTGATTATTTCCATTCCTCATTGCCTTTTCTTCTCAGAACATTATAGAAATTGTCTGGTAAAAATGCCTATTAGGTTAGGCTGGTGGGCGTCAGTGGCTTAGACGTTGCGAACACGCTTCGTAATGCCGGAGTGCCGGGCTCGATCCCAGCTGCGGGCCTTGTGCCTTGCTTTGGTTTCGACAGTGGTATCAAGAAGCCGACCGTCTAGAAAGCAATGGCAAACTACCGGACGTGAACTTGCCTACGAAAAACTACAACAGCCCCCAAAAAATGATGGGATTGGTTTCGCAACATCCTATAAAGAATACGCAAAAAAAAAATGTTAGACTGATTTGACCCAGTCCGAGATTGAGGTCAACCAAGAGAAATAATGCTGGCATGGAGGAAGATCATCAGCGGATTTGATTCAGGACAAAAAGGACTGAGATTTATGGAAATTGCATGAACGCTTACACCAGCTGGCAAGGTACTTGATGATGATGATGTTGCCCCAGGAGTCAGGCATAGTCCCTCTGCTTAAAGGGGCTGGACAGAGACACTGTCTCGACAAAGAGCCCAATAACAACTACGCCAACAGTTTTTGAACTTGAGAAGTCTTTATGGCTAGGTGGGCGGGGTGTTTGCCTCTCGCTCTGAGTTGAGATGAGTTGAGTCAAGAATTGATATAACAGCATTAGGGCATTCCCACACTCGCTCCGTCCCCATACTCAACAGCCAGCGCTAAGTTCCAATACTAATGATGAGGGTCGTAGTAAGTGTGCTGGTCGAACCCTCTGGTCACACCCAGGTGCATCATTCTCTCCAGCCCATAATAATCTAGTTTCTCCTCTGACTTCGTTAGTTGTTCTCAAAGGGCTTTGACCACATCTGCCTTTTCAGTATAAATTCACCACCCATCGGTGCAGATCCAACCAATGATCCAAAGTATGCTCACTACCTGTGACATTGGAAGTAAAGCTGACCACTTTGCTCGAAGCAATCCTCTCTTCACCTGTGTTAGCAAGCTTTCAGAGTCCATTACAATTGTCATACATGTTTGTGCCTCTCGCTCTGAAAGTCGTTTCATCAAAGCGTCGTTCGGTTCCCATGTAAATCAGCAAAAATTTGCAGAGAATTTAGTAATTTTGTGCTGGCACAATCCAACAAAATACTAACGTGATGTATGCAAGATACGTGTTCTCTCTTTCAGCCCGTACGCCCTGCGTGAGATCAACGATAAACTGCTGTTACTAGAGAAAGCTTTCCTGCACCCAGATGGTTTACCGGCCAGGCCACTGAAGAAGTAAGTCCCTCATTTCCATCTTTTAGCAAAAGAGATCTGCCAGACGCTTCTGTTTAGGAAAGTTCAAGGACTACGTCCACTGTTGTGCAGTGGCTAATGTAATTACCTTTCTGCCCGGCGATCATAAATTCGAATCCATATGTTTTTTTTAGGCCTAAAATGGTTATTAGGGAATTACCATGGGAAGTAAAGGCTGTGATAAAAATGTTGATCATATTACTCAATAGGAGAAATCGTGATGTAGTAACTAGATGCTCGTCTGAAGATCGGAAGGTCGTGGGTTCGGGTCCTGGCAAAGCCGGATGTTTTTCAGAAATGACCATGGCTCTCAAGCCGACCTATCTTGAATAGATATCAGGTACAGTCCGGAAAGTAAAGGCGACCGGCGTGATGGTGACCACATCACCAACACAGTGCCTATTGGTCTATACAATTTGGTTAAGCCCTATATACCCAAAACGCCCAAAAGCGTGGAAAATTGTCCTTAACATTTCTGTTTTTAAGTTCACATTACTTAAGGAGTTTCAATTCTCTATACCATTTAGCGAGGTTAAAATGAGTACAGCAAGCTAGAGTCAAAGGCTTCTGATTGTAACGCGCGAAGATACAGTGTGTAGAAATGTGTAGAATTCCTTAAGTGGATGCTTTTTTTTTATAACAACTATCACAAACGAAAGATGTAGGTGGAATAATATTTAATTTCTAAAATGTTAGCAAGTAGAGGACTTTACTCGCTGGCACATTACAAATGAACTTTTTCTGAAAATTTTAAGCGTTTCATGTTGTAAAAATATGTGGCGAAGAGGTTAAGAGCTTTTCTTCGAAATCTGAATGCTGTGATGCTAATTTTAGTCCTTTAGTTTGTTAGTGCATGTGTTCCTGGTAATGTTAGTAGTAGTTGCCAGAGTTCCATTCTTTGTGTGAGAATGCGGAGAAAGACTGATCTGTATGGGAGAAAACTGGATACATTGAATTCGATCATGTCTCCTATTAATAACTTTTTAAAATAGTGTGGTAAATAAGTATTGACTGACACTTATAGAAGCAGAGGAAAGAAAAACAAGGTTTAGAAGATACACTCATTATCATTACAGTCCCATAACACTGTGTGTCGTCGGATGTGGACGGTCTAAACAGCTCTCTCCATCTCTGCCTGTCAGATGCAATGGGAGAAAACATATCAGAGTCACTAGAGAACATAATCTTTAAAAGTTATAGTAACCACACCGGAATGATAACTTTACGTTTCCTGATGTATTATTAGGTCGTTGTTTATTCCCACTACTTCTGTGAGTGTCGATCAGTACTTATGAACATTTTCCTCGTGCACGGTTCTGCAGCTAGGAATGTTATGTCTCCGCCTCCTACCTCATGTCTGCGATTGTTACCTGATTCCCGAACCTGCATTCCTTTTCCAGGAATGATATCAGTTGTGCATCATATCTTCTCAGTAGCTGGTTAATACCTCTGCAAGCTATGTGTGTCGGAATATACAATCCGTCGTCTAGGTTCAAACTGTAAACCTAGCTTTATAAACAGGGAGTTACTGATAATGAGGGATCCACATCAGCGTTGTTGGGATGTCTTTACATATTTTAGGTTAAGACATGTCACAGAGCAATTACCAGAAAATTATGATAATTAAAGGATGGAATCCCCACAACACTCTTGGCAAAGGCAAGCGAAAATAAAGGAAAGAAAGTAAAATATGCAAACAAAAGTAAAATAATGTAGTGTTGTGTATTTTATTTAATAAAGTTAAAAGTAAAGTAGTCTATAACAAAGTAAAGTATACTAAATCAATGTATAGTACACACAGTTGAAAGATCTCGATTGTTGCTGACAATATTGTTTCGCTAGATAAAAACGACTATTACATTTAAGGAAAAACTGAGGATTTAGCAAATACAGCATCAAAAGTTGAAAATAAGTTATGAACAGATAAATATTTTAAAAACACAAATAGCAGATGAAGCAGATATAACACGAGACAAAACGACTTAAGTAATAGATCAGTTTACCTAATTAGGTTTTAATTTGGTAGTCAAGAAAATAAAAAGAAAGATATGATGACATGCAATGGCTAGATAGCAACAACTTGCAAAAGATTGAACAAAATTTGGCTTTCTAAATTTCAAGGTTTAAAAAAAAAGTTATATATTTTCAATTCTGATTTTATTTTATTTGTAACGTCAGCTCATGTCGCATTAGCTTAACTTTGTAATTTAATAGCAATGACTTAACATATGAAAGGATATATACATTTAGTGCTGTCCTGAGTCTTAGAGGTAAGTAACATCGTTTCACAATCCTTGATGTTCCAGGGTTCGATTATCTCAGCTGCTATTTAAAAAAAAAAATGTCGTTACTGTTGCTTCCAGACAGTTGTAACAGATTTCCACCATGGAAGAGATTGGGTTCTCTGCACATACTATTCCAAAAGACACTGGTTGATGAGCTGCAGCCAACCTCCATTATAAAGACGGCACAAACTGTATATATTTTAATCTACGCTTGTTTTTTTTATGTCGTAGCTGTCAGCCGGTACGCGAACTACATTTTTCTTACCTCCCCCATACCATAGGACAGACCGTGCGACCAGCCACGGCATGAATAGGAAGTGAAGGAACTCTCGCCGTGCGGGCAAGTTTGTGAGAAGTTCCATTTTTTCTTTTCTCCAGTCTGCGGGTACAGCAAGGGCGAAGATCGTTGGAGTAAAACCAGACAATCGCCAGTAAATGCTAGGTTTGCGATGTCATTAAGACCATATGCAACAAACTTTAAAGAATTATACATTTTACATGCATGTACAACATGATGTTAGGTCTTTGACATAAGGACTCTAGTCGAAACGTTCAGTTGTATTTGGTCATTCCCTCAGCTTAGCTTTCTGGTCACATTTTATGTTGTATTTAGCACTTGTCATCAGCTTGACTGAAGTCACCTCCCTGTTTACGATATAACATGATATTATATTGGGTATTTGTCTCTATCTTCCTCAGGCATGTCATCTTTGCTGAGAACAGCAACGATGCCTACGCTGGCAGCAGCTTCCCCGGGCTAGTCGATCTGCTGTTTCAGATAGAGAAGGAGCCATCGAGATGGGAGAGAGTCAAGCAACACTTTTATACAATCCTGAACATCATACAAACTGCGGGCTTCACCTTGAGAGATGTTGGGAGCTTTATGTCGGAAACTTTGTAGCCTATAATCTTAGTTTCCTGATGTTTTAGTATTATCTATATTATCTTCGTTGATACGTTGAAATTACCCATTTCATGATGTGTTAACTTAACCAGTTTGATGATGCGTTTACACTATTTATTTTATGATGCCTTCACATTACCAAATTGATTGTGGGTTACCAGGGATACTGTGGCATATCAGGAAATGAGTTAGCAGACAGACTTGCAAAGAATGGAACAGAGGAGAAACAACATGCCCATTTATTGTTCGGTACTGTGATGTGATGTGTGGATACAAATGTGTGAGAGTTCCGTACTGTGATGTGATGTGTGGATACAAGTGTGTGTGAGTTCGGTACTGTGATGTGATGTGTGGATACAAATGTGTGAGAGTTCGGTACTGTGATGTGATGTGTAGATACAAGTGTGTGTGAGTTCGCTACTGTGACGTGATGTGTGGATACAAGTGTGTGTGAGTTCGCTACTGTGACGTGATGTGAGGATACAGGTAGGTGTGAGAGTTCGCTACTGTGATGTGATGTGTGGATACAAGTGCTAGGTATATGTAACAGTTTTTTTTTAAAATACGTTAGATAGACATAGAAAGATAGGGGAGAGAGGGATCGAGTGAGAGTGAGGGAGAGAAACGTTGAGGACGGGGTCAGCGATAATAAATTTGTCCTAGTCCAGCTATAAATAGTTGTTAGCCCTTTTTAATATCAAGATAATTGTCCCACCCAAGAAAGCTGTCTTCTTCTGGCTGTCGTATTCTCAACTGGAAATGAGACAACATGAAAACATAAGAATTCAAAAAAAAAAAAAAAAAAAAGGAAGATTATAAAAATATTGTCATAATCAGTATGTCTATAAAATATAAACTATTTTATTGGGCTTATCATTTTTCTTCAATGACAGAACCAATCTATCAATGTCTGACAAGCCTACTCTGTTAGAATTGTGAGAGGAAGACAGTCAACCCATATCCACTCATCTACTACACATATTTGAGAACAAATTATTTTTACATGATTATTTTGTTTAAACTGTACTTCAGAATTGTTATAATAAATGTACACAATTATAATAAAATTCGTAACTTAGTTTTTTAAACTCAGAACAAAGTGTTTTACACTTGTTAAATTTAAATACTGAAGACAAAAACAAATTTATTTATTGCCTGGCATGTTTCGGTGAGCTGGCCAGATTCATTACTACATTTACATTCATCTACACTGACGCCAAAAGGTCAATCCTTTCAAGTCATGTACAGAAAGGAGGAGACAAATATACTTCGTGCCGAAAGGCAAGCAACGCTTCAAAGGTCCAAAGTGGTTAGCGTTCTTTAGATATTTTCTTCAGAGTTTTGGAAAATGAATAGACAGTCACACTGGCTGGATCTGCACCAATAAATGATGAATGTATGCATAACAAGCCAAATGTAGTCAAGGCTCTTTGGAAGCAGGTGAACAATGCGAAGGCACGAATAGATCATTATGTTCTGGAGAGAAAAGTACAGATATGAGTGACCAGGAGATGTGGTCGATACTCTATACTCAGAGAAAACGCAAGACAAGACATAATCAAACTGATATAGGCACCATCGGAATTCGAACTCTTCACTGGCTGAGAAGAAGAGAACGAAGGGCTAATGGAAATGCTCCAAGTGCTGTGATGCCAGTTCTTAGCTCAACGATCAATACTCAACAAATGAAATACTCAAAAATATTGGACATCTAAAATGACCAATGAGAAGCAAAAATTGTAATATTTTTTCAGCACACAGCGTTGTTATCCACAAAGCATGTGTGTTCAAAATATCAACATTATGCTTATTAGGAAATAGTATTAAAAATCGGACGCAAACGGCCAATCTAGACAAACAAACAAACATTTAAAACATAATAAAAGCTTATAAAAAGATTGTAATTTACACCATAAAGAGGAGCATAGTCAATTAGAAGTAACATGGGCAGGAATGAGGCAGGAAAAATGGCGAAAGACAGATAAGCTTTCCGACAGACTATACTAAAAGCGATGTTTTCAGGTCGCAACACACAAAGATGAGGTCTCGTATAGTCGTCTTTGAAAAGGCGATTGATAGGTAATGTATATTTAAGCCAACCTCTTACGATATACCTTTAATGACATGCTTGTTAGGGAATGTGGATCTTTTCCCTCGCTCCTCTCCCTTTTTATAAAACCACAAATGGGACTCCGGACTATTAATGGTATCTAAAAGTTTTTGGTCTACAAAATATCAAAGAATGGTATCTTTATTCACTGCATGCCAGCTTGGAACACTCGACTTCCTCTTTATAATCCTTTGGG
Source organism: Candidula unifasciata (assembly GCA_905116865.2). Taxonomy (NCBI): domain Eukaryota; kingdom Metazoa; phylum Mollusca; class Gastropoda; order Stylommatophora; family Geomitridae; genus Candidula; species Candidula unifasciata. The sequence goes on from CAJHNH020000564.1 coordinate 284,362, forward strand.
CGTATTTGTTTTCTTGAATACGGTAAAAGCCACTTCACATCAACGATAACAAATAAGTCTGCACACTGTCAATGGTAACAGTCAGACACAGTTGAGCCTGCGGGTTTAGTATCCGATGAACTGTACTGAAGGAAGATGTTCAGCGCGAGTAAGGTCACTAAGATAACTAGAGCATGATTCTATCAGACCAGCTTTGGAAATTATCTCCTCCTGCGGAAGATCTTACATGGCTTAGAAGCCTTGACATTTGGATTCCACGAGTGCTGCTCTGAGCCATAACCTGCAGCAATTTTCTATTTTGACCTCCGTGACGGTAAGTTCTGTGTATCTGTTATTGTGAGCTCTTATATATAGTTCTTTCTTTCATCTTTGACTTGGAGGTATTTCTTTGTTTGTGAAATCAAGTGATTAACTCTTTCAGGCCCATGAATGTTTACAGACTTGGCCTACATTAATTTCCACTTATAAAAATGGCACAGGGGGTGTTGTACAAAACAGGCAATAGAGAATGTAATATACTTCTAATCACTACACAAGAATTATTTTTTAAAGAGAAATAAATCTACATTTTGAGTCTTATAATTAGTGCATGCTTGATACTGTTATAGTTAGTAGGAAAGAAGAAATCAGCAGGTGTTAATTTTACCCAAAAAAAATTTACCCCGCAAAAATCCTTCACTTACCATGATTTTGCAGCCACAAGTGCAGTGAATATCCATATTCCAGAATAACACTTTGAAGATTGTTCAGTTTTCAAACATATTCCAAAGTTATAATAAGTTTCTGGATTAGTTTAGTACTCAGAAGCACTAAGTTCTCACAAAGTGCTGAACAGAATTTCAGAGGCGGGAAGGGGGGGGGGGGGAGGGGAATGGCAGTTATATTGACCATTACTCACACGCGATTCTCTAATTACTTTGTACAGTTATATATACAGACTGTAACTGCAAGGATTTCCCTGTAGCTTAGCAATAGTATGGTACTGCCTATTTGTTTGCATCACTTTCCTTCTTTTACACCCTAAATACGGTAGCAATAGAACAATCTCTGTGTCCAACTCGTCAGAATCGCTATTTTCCCAAACTGCTAATCGCTTAGCTGCCGCTGGTATAAATTAACCGTCTGAATCACTTTTCCGAAAATCTAAATTTTGATTATCATTATCAGAATTGAAAATATCCGACTGAAACAATTTCTGAGCTTCGGCCATAGAAAGAAGCATAATACGGCCTGTACTTGTGGTTGGAACTCTGGTGTTCATGGCTTCGAACACGAAACTACAAAACGCACGGTCTGGAAAGGAATGAGATTAGTTAGTTTAATAAAGGCTAATATACCCAAAAAAAAAAAAAAAAACATTTTTTTAGTAGCTTTCCCTGAATACTTTAAAGTATCTCCGAACATTAGAAACAAATACGGAGCCGTGTGCGAAGCAATATGTAGGGGACACATGATAGACGCTCACAGTGTTGTTTGGGCAAATTTTAACTTTTCAGTCAACACTCACAGCGTTGCTCGGGCCATAAAGAGCGCATTTAATATGTGTTTGTTAAAGTTGTCTTCTTCTGCCCACTATCTCCCAACGGAGCACAAAAGCCTCAGCAAGCTCACGACAAGTCGTTCAATCCTTTGCTATTGCATGCAGCTCACGTCATGTAAAGAAACGTAACTATCCCCATCCTTTTAACTTTACTCTCTAGCTCTTCTCCTTGTGTTTTCAGTCTGCCTTTTTTTCAATGCCACTGTGGGTTCCAGTGCAAAGATATTCTAGTTATACTCTTTTCAGGTTTTCTCAACGTGTGTCCTATCCAACGCCAGCGTCTTTTTTTTTTTTAATCACTTGGTCCACTGGAACTTGTTTAGATCTCTCCCAAAGCTCAACAAATACTAATAACTACAAACTTCATTATCTGATGACTGTGAGGGAATTATGTATAGTCTTAGTTGTTCTCCATGTTTCCGCTTATGCAGCAATAGTATTTGACGTTAGAATTACACGTTTTTAGTTGAGTAATTTCTATAGACCTCCACAAATGTCCTTAAAATGAAAGAAAATTTTCCGGCCAAGAGTGCATTGTGTCACTCATGAGTTAAAAGGTACTGATATGGTTGAAGCGTTAAAAAAATTATTGATCTGGCTGAAGCGTTGAAAAGGGTATTGATATGATTGAAGTGTTAGATAAAGATAACGATGTGGTTAAAGCGTTAAAAAGATATTGATCTGGTTGAAGGGTTAAAAAAAGTATTGATCTGGTTGAAGCGTTGAAAAGGGTATTGATATGGTTGAAGCGTTAGAAAAAGGTAACGATATGGTTGAAGCGTTAAAAAAGGTATTGATCTGGTTAAATAGTTTTTAAAAAAATATTGATATAGTTAAAGCGCAAAAAATGTTCTCTCTCACACGAAGGCTAGTGTAGACTGATGAATATTTTAAGAATTAACGTAAACAAAATACACACCAAAATGTAGGCAGTTGAAACTGCCCCCGAGGTTTGTGTAAAGAAGGTGAGATTGAAGTTGTTGACAAAACTTCTTTTTGAAACACGTTTGTCCTTTACTGAGGTGCCAGGTTCGATCGCAGGTCCGGGCGATCTGGCAGCAGAACGCTTTGCGTTGGTTTCGACAATGGTACCGAGAGCTGACCTTTTAGGAAGCAATAGCAAAATACCGAACGTGAAATGCGCCTAGAAAAAGTTTAACAACGACCTAAAAAAAATTATGGGTAGTGGTACTGCAACGTCCTGTAAAGGACACGTAACTAACTTGTTTTCACCAGCTGAGATGAGTTACTGTATGTAAGTGAGTGACTGAGTGTTTGTGTGTGTGTGTTTGGGTTTTTTTTTTTTTTTTTGGGGGGGGGGGGGGGGGGGGGGGGGGGATTTGTTGAGTTTTAAATTCCAACTTTTTATTCAAGCACCACACTTTCATACAATAAAATATTGGTGAATGATAATAGCATTTGATCAGTGACAGTTTCATCATCGTTGTTACCAGTGATGTTTTCCTCATGATATTCGTACCGCAGTACTGGCACCTTTTTGTCGACATCATTGCTTCAGCGCAGACTTTTTGATGACTATTGACACCTTCTTTTCCCGGCGGCAAAATCCAGATCATCACCAACGTCACTTTTCTTGCTATAGCAGCAGATTTATCACCATGATCCCCTTTCATCCTATGGCAGCAGATTCATCACTTTTCATCTTATAGCAGCAGATTTATCACCATGATCCCCTTTCATCCTATGGCAGCAGATTCATCACTTTTCATCTTATAGCAGCAGATTTATCACCATGATCACCTTTCGTCCTATGGCAGCAGATTCATCACTTTTCATCCTATAGCAGCAGATTCATCACTTTTCATCCTATAGCAGCAGATTCATCACCTTTCATCCAATGGCAGCAGATTCATCACCTTTCATCCTATGGCAGCAGATTTCATCGCTTTTCATGCTATGGTAGCAGATTAATCACCATGATCACCTTTCATCTTATGGCAGCAGATTAATCACCATGATCAACTTTCATCCTATGGCAGCAGATTCATCACCATGATCACCTTTCATTCTATGGCAGCAGATTAATCACCATGATCACCCACCCCCCCCCCCCCCCCTTTTTTCCCCACTTTTTTTCCTGATTTTTGCCTTTTCTAGTGACTTGCCATTATTTGCCTGATGTATGTTGTTGTTCTCTTTGTCTCTGCTACTGGAGGCAGATTCCGCCGTTATTTTTTTATGAAAACCGCGTCGACCTTAAACCTGTGAGAAGTGACATTTTCATAAGCCTATCTATCCGTCCAGCCAGTTGTAAAGTGAAAAGGTCAGGGTTGCCGCCGCTGACCTTCTGAGTTAACTGTATTGGAAGTGCCATCAGCTGCACGGTTATGTGTGTTGACGACTGCTGGATTAAAGTAATCATACAAATAATGATGGTCATAATAAGTGTCATTATTTGTATCCGTATCCCTGTTACGAGCACTAGTGCACTGCGGACGTGAACCATGCGACACAAACCAGGACGCGATGTAATTCTATGTGTGTGAATGTATATGTACCATGCGACACAAACCAGGACGCGATGTAATTCTATGTGTGTGAATGTATATGAACCATGCGATACAAACCAGGACGCGATGTAATTCTATGTGTGTGAATGTATATGTACCATGCGATACAAACCAGGACGCGATGTAATTCTATGTGTGGGAATGTGCATGAACCATGCGACACAAACCAGGACGCGATGCACGTCTATGCGTGTGAATGTGCACTTCCGGTTTGATTAAAAATAAGAGAATTTATTGGAAATATTTTGCAATGATGATGTATAATTACATCACAGTTTAGTATAAAGGATTGAGGTTTGAACAACGGATCAACATCATGGCACACAGGTAACCCATAAGTACTCCGTTCTTCTTCTAACTCAAGTCAGAAGAAGCTCAGCACAGTGCACTGGCTCTATAGCACCAGCGAGGATCCTGAAATACTTTAGGTAAATTTTTTACTCAAAACTGTTGCCCGGGCAGCGCCGTTAGGCTACTCTTTTCTACTTCCAACTGTCAAGGGATGTTTTACGTGCGCAACAAAAGACCGGGGGAATTACTTGAAGTCCAAGTCAACATGAACAAATCCCAACCCTTACCGGGGATTTTGAAGCACTCGAGGCGGACACCATACCTAGAGACCATGCAGCCCTCTTAGTATAAAGGATGCAGTGTATCAGCAGAACTGAAGTATCAATGTATCACTTACTTGACGCTTCTTGAGAAGCATGTTGCAAATACCTTGGACTGCAAGAATAACTAAGAAGCCTGGAAGTATCTAATGAAAGTAGAACATTATAGCCAACAATGAAAAGGAGAGAAACAAACTTCTTTCGTCGTGTGATAAGGAAAAGATCGCCATTATCTTCTGTGCTGTTCAACGTTTACACAGTAAGAATTACAGGCGAGCAAATCACAGGACCCGGAAGAACACTGTCACATGCTGACGATGTGTTAGTGTATCGTCAGGGTAAGTGTAGAAGATTGCTGAAGAACTACACACAAGAGCTCAATCGATCGCATAAACACTTGGTGTGGTGAAGCTGGTGCACTGGTCAACCCAACGAAGGAGGGAGCGACATGGTTCTCTTTAAATAACCATATTGTGAAAACCCAAAAACCAGTTGTTAGTATGTGTTCTGAGGTTGTGGAAAGAATTAAATGAAATACCTGTGGATAAATTTTGATCGAAGCCTTGCTTATACTGAGCACATAGATCAGATTATAATAAAAGACAAGTGGGGTCTGGCTGCGATGAGAGTGATGGCGGCTGCAAACTGTCAGGAGCGTCATCTATGTCTTCTATACCAGGGTCTGGTCCTTTCTGTTTTTGAATACGCGAAAGGATACAGAACGAGGCAATGTGCATTATACTTGGGTGTACTAGAGATATAGCATTCAGGGCGATGCGCTACCTTCTCGATTTTCCAACCATGGAACCTCGTGGGCTTTCATGACTCAGTTTGGAGGGAGAATGTGAAGAAAGATTCTAGAGCTTTTGCTGTAACTACAAGCAGTCAGACTATGGAGGTCGTGGCTGTGACTAAAGCAGTAACATGGCTAGAGACACAAACTTTCAATGGGGCAAGCTTTCGCGGTGACTCGATGAGTATGCTCCGGAAGATAGAGAAGGGCTGGGTCCGAAGGCAGTGGTTGATGGCTCTACAGAATTCACGGCTGACAAAGAGTAGTTTCATACTCGTGCCAGGATATATGGGGGTGCAAGGAAATGAGCAAGCTAATAGACTTGCAGGTAAGGCTACTATGAAAGCCGGACACGCCATGAACCAAGCTGATATACTGAATGCTCTTAGAGTTAAGACGTTACCGTGAACCAACTATGAACTGTGAATCTGCAACTATGGTCAGACTGCAAGAACAATCGGGATGTTAATTCGGGTGTCGCCAAACAAGAACACAACGCGGGTAGCCAAAGAAGAAAAATAAACAAACACAGAACTGGGGTCGTTATTCGCTACACGCTGCGGGATTAACCGAGGAGGAGATCCGAGCACATATGGGCTGAGTGGTTTGACGTAAAATGAGGATAATCTGTCGACTGACTAACTAACTGTTAGGTGGAAGTTATTTAGAAGTTGCAGAAGGCTTTACCGCGGAGTCTGTGATTTAGGCGTTGCAAGTCCGCCTCGTAATTCCAACGCACCGCGATCGAAACCCACCGCTGGCCGCGTAGATTTGTATTATAGTATGGGACATCGCTGGGTACCAGGATGTATGTCCTGATGAAGTAAAGACGGCCTAGTACCGATTGGTCTGTACAAATATGGGTGATCTTATCATATGCCCGATGCGCCCAAAGGGGCGAAGAGGGATCTTTGATTTACTAGAAGGCTTCACACAAAAGAAAGTGGGTGGGATTCAAGGCACAACGAGGATGTCATAATAGAAACCAAATCATTGTTGAACTAGTGACCTGCTTCAGAAGTCAACAATTTATGATGGCTGGGGTGGTCAAAAGAGGTGTTCATTTTGCATCATTGCAAGGAGGGACATTTGTATCAAGCATGATTTGTGCTACACGTGATAAGTGGCTGTGGATAAACAAGATAGCCAGATCTCCATGGAAATAGAATTTCTAAAACGATTGCGAAAGCTACATTTCTAGCTTCCACTTTTTCTACATAATCTTCACCGTCATCATCAAGATCATACTCTTTATTATCATCATCTTATTCTTTATCATTATCATCATCATCAACATCATCATCATAAACTTTATCATCATCATTATCAGCATCAATATCAGCATCATCATCATCATCATCAAAATCATCATCATCATCCATCACCATGATCTTCATCATTATCATTATCATCATTCTGGCAACCATCACCGCCACTATCATCATCATTATCTTTCTCGCCGTTATCATCATCATAATAACTCGTAGCATCACCTCTTTGTTGTGCTGCGACTATTACACGTCACGAACGTCTAGTAGACTGTTCTTCGACTATGTTCTGTCATGTGTAGTTACTTCTATATCATGGATGGAGTCCAGAATAGATCCTTTGGCCCTTCTCAACAACGTTCGTCTCAGGCTTCCTCTTTTGACGTCCTCGTCTCTTCCAGCGTCTACTTGCTGCTTGCAAAACGCCTACTTCTAGAAACGCATTGTTTCGAGTTACAGAAATACATTCGACATAAAGAAATATATATGTCCGCTGTGTTTCCTGGTTGGGTAACGTGTTAACTAGGTCTTGCCTTGCTGAAACAAGCTGAGACCTGTTATAGCAGAGCCCCGGCCATCAATCACCAGCATCGCGGTCGTTTGCCTGTCCAGCTGAAGGTAACATGATGCAGTCTGCGTCAGTGGCTGCTTGCACAATGAGCATCAACAGACATTGTAATCAGTTTGAAACCGTTGTAATCTAAGGTAATTCTCAAACTGCTGCGCTTGAAGAAATAGAGCGTCAAGCGAGAAATGTGCATAAGGTCGTATATATTTGGGGATTGCTTTCTCCATTGGTATAAAAAGTGGTCCGTGTGTGGGATGCACATTTTTTGTTATTTGAAGCCCCACCCTGGCTTCTGCCGGTGGCCCTGAATATTGCAAGTAGGGCTGTACCGAATAGTGTTTTTCACTATTCGGCAGAATGCAAATAGCGGGACCAACTATTCGGCCGAAAACGAATACGAATAGTGTACAGTCTATAAAATATACCTTAAAAAAAACAACTAATTTATAATGTCAAATGTACGCTGAACTTTTACTTCACATAAAGTAGACAGAAATGTCATCTTCTTCTTTAGCATTCTGAGCCCTTGAGGTTTACTGCTGCAGATATCACTCGTCTCCATTAATCTCTCTGGCTGGCCTTATCTTCAAAATTTGTGACACCAGTTGTTTGCAGGTTGGACTGGACATAATCTCTCAAACTTATTTTTTGTCTGCTTCGTGGTCTACACCCATTCCTCTCTCAGGTGTATAGTTTTACTTCTCTGTCATCTGACATTCGTTCAATATGCCCCAACCATTTTAGTCTGTTAGCTTTCATGATGCCAGTGATCAGTGGTGATTTAAACAGATTAAGTGTTACCTTGTTGCTTCTCACTCTCCATTCCTCGCTGTTAGCATCTTTGATAGGTCCAAAGATTTGTCGTAAGACTGTTTTCGAAAACCTGTAATAAGGCCTCAACACTTTTATTTCTGCTTCAAGTTTCAGAGCCACATAAAACGACTCAAATATTTTGATCTTGGTGTTGCAAGACAGACACTTTGAGTTTAGCAGACGTTGAAGGGCATAGCATACTTTATTTCTAGATTGTTTTCAAGATTGTATTTCTTTTTTTCAGCATGTTGGAGCAGCTGACGTTTGCACGCAAGTACTTATATGTTTCCGTTCGTTTCATTTTCATATTAACGACTTAGATGTGGCCGGGGTTTATATTCTTTCCATGTCTAGTTAGTATTCGTACAGAATAGTAAACATTTAAAAACATTTTATGTTTTGCATCCTTCAGTCAGTCTGTGGTAACTAATAACTAGGAATGAAAGAATCCTAAGTATTATAACAAGTAACTAAACTAGGAAATTGTCACTGACAGCTTAGTTAATGCATGAAAGCTGCATTTGCTTTCAACAAAACCAATCGTTAGATTTTGTCAGTATTAAGGCCGTGTATGCAGAAGCGGGTTTAAGGTAACTAATATTCGTATTCGGCCCGAAAGCAACTATTCGACCGAATACCGAATAGTCAATTGGTCCTCTATTTGGACCCGAAGCGAATACGAAGCAAATATTCGGTACAGCTCTAACTGCAAGGTCCACACAAAAAAATTGAGGGGGGGGGGGGTTCTGGGACCTCTCCACGGGTTATCCTCATCCGCATGGTGGCACTTTGTGCCATGGGTGTTTATCGCCTATGTGATGTCCTGGTGGGGTACAACTACTTACCTACCGACCTCCATTGCAGTGGTCTCCAATCTCTACAGGCGGCGCCCCATTAAATATGTGACAAGATAAACCCCCCCCCCCTCCCCCTCCCCCCACACACAACATACAAAATGCGATTAAAAAGAGGATGATTAAAAGAAAAAATAAACCCCAAGTTCTGTTAACGAGAACAAACAAGCGTATAATTAAAAGTGTCAGATAAAAAAATGAATTAGAAACAATCAACAACAACTGGTGATTTAGTGTCCAAGTATCATTGTGATTGTTGGCATTGTCTTGTCTTGATGTTATCTGCTGTTTCTGGTCTGATGTTGGATAAGGCGCAAGGGAGATCAATCTCCACATCCAGCTGGTAGCCCCGTCTAGTTTTTATGACTGTTATAGTTGAAAATACTGATTATTACAAATACTATGCACTTAGTTTCAAAATTTCTTGAGGCCCTATTGTAACTTTCTTTCCCACCCCCATCCTGCTCTACAGAAGGTGGACCATTGCTCTATAGGAAGTGGACCACTGCTCTATAGGAAGGGAACCACTGCTCTATAGGAAGGGAACCACTGCTCTATAGAAAGTGAACCACTGCTCTACGGGAAGTGAACCACTGCTCTATAGGAAGGGGACCACTGCTCTATAGGAAGTGAACCACTGCTCTATAGGAAGGGAACCACTGCTCCATAGGAAGTGAACCACTGCTCCATAGGAAGTGGACCACTGCTCTGTAGAAAGTGAACCAATGCTCAATAGGAAGTGGACCACTGCTCTATAGAAAGTGAACCAATGCTCTATAGGAAGTGGACCACTGCTCCATAGGAAGTGGGCCACTGCTCTATAGAAAGTGACCAATGCTCTATAGAAAGGGGACTACTGCTCTATAGAAATTGGACAACCGCTCTAAAAGAAGTGAACAAATGCTCTATAGGAAGAGGACCACTGCTCTTTAGAAAGTGGACTACTTCTCTATAGGAAGGGGACCACTGCTTTTTAGAAAGTGGACTACTGCTCTATAGGAAGGGCACCACTGCTTTTTAGAAAGTGGACTACTGCTCAATAGGAAGTGGACCAATGCTCTATAGGAAGGGGACCACTGCTCTATATGAAGTGGACCACTGCTCTATAGGAAGTAGACCACTGCTCTTTAGAAAGTGAACCACTGCTCCATAGGAAGTGGACCACTGCTCTATAGAAAGTGGACCACAGCTCTATAAGAAGTGGACCACTGCTCTATAGGAAGTGGACCACTGCTCTATGGGAAGTGAACCACTGCTCTTCAGGAAGTGGACCACTGCTCTATAGAAAGTGGACCACAGCTCTATAAGAAGTGGACCACTGCTCTATAGGAAGTGGACCACTGCTCTATGGGAAGTGAACCACTGCTCTATAGGAAGTAGACCACTGCTCTATAGGAAGTGGACGACTGTTCTATAGGTACTGGACCACTGCTCTTTAGGAAGTGGACCACTGCTCTATGGGAACTGGACCACTGCTCTATAGAAAGTGACCCACTGCTCTATAGGAAGTGGACCACTGCTCTATAGAAAGTGGACCACAGCTCTATATGAAGTGGACCACTGCTCTATAGGAAGTGGACCACTGCTCTGTAGGAAGCAGTAGTGGCGTAGCCGCTAGACGCTCGTCTCCAGGCCTCAGGATCTTGGGTTCGAATCTGCACAGAGTCGGATATTTATTTCAATAATGACATAGGCTCCAATGTACATGCAGCCTAAAACGGGTACCGAGTTGTCTAGGGAAGCAAAGGCGGCGGCCGGCGAATGTGAACCTCACCACACATCAAGTGTCGACTGGCCTATAAAAAATATGAGACCTACATCATATTCCAGATACGCTTGTGGCGTCATGTTCTGTACCTTCTCTATACTTCAGGTGTCAATCTGCAGGATATGCGTCAGCTTTGTGTGTGCGTTTATGGAAGAAGTAAGAACGTATAACAGGTAGAGCCATCCGAATCACTTTGGGGTGTACACGTGAACTCTAATTGTGTGTTTGCGCTACATAAGAAAAAAAAAGTAAAGATCCCTTTTCACGCCTTTCGGCGCATCGGGCATATGGGCTGAGCGTCCCATATTTTTACAGACCACCAGCACTCTGTGGGTAATGTGGTCAGCATTACGCCGGCTGTCTTTACTTTCCCAGGACAGCCCATCCTGGTACCCATTTTAGGCTGGGTCGACCTACCATACCACGATAAAAATCCACGCAGCCAGCAGTGGGTTTCGATCGCGGTATGCTGGCTTACGAGTCAGACTCACAACGCCTTAGCCACGGACGCCGCGTTTGCGCTACATACTTACATTAATATCCGTATATGAGAGACACGGTTTTACAGTCGAAAACGTACCCTAATGTCTCAATGGGCAGGGAACACCTTTTGAATGAGGCCTCAGGGGGGATAGCAAGGGATAGCGGCTAAAAAGTGGTGGATCTTGGATGGCACAGGCAAAAGTCATGATGACAAAGGTTGGTGCAGCTTACAAGATATCGCGTGGTGAAGAAATGGTTACAGTGCTGCCCAGCAAAACAGTCTTGCACATAGTTTTAGTTACCTTGGATCGAGGAATGGACACCTGGTGAAAGAGAGACAGCGGTGCAGGAACTAAACATTCACGCCCGTTATACGAGGACATAAGAGTGCATAGGCATTTACAGCTCGCTCTTCAGGCAGAACAGTTAAGGAAGCCAGCGGTGCCTTCTCCATGACCACCAGCATCATGACGATGGACGTGATGGCGGTGACACAGGCTTTCATGTGGCTGGGATCACAGGTCTATTCCCGCGCGTGTGTGCTGAGTGATTCTTTGAGCATTATCAGGCGGGTCGAGGAAGGCTGGTTACGCAGACAGTGGCTTGAGTCGCTGCAACATTCTCCTGTGTGTGCAGTAACTTTCATATTCGTCCCACGGTATGCAGGTGCTGTTGGTAATGAGAGAGCTGATAGACTGGCAGGTGCTGCATTAATTAAAGATGGCCGGCCCATTTATCACGCAGACATTGTCATTGCCCTTAGAGAGATAGGACGTTCTGAGGATTTTGGAAGCAACGTGTCTACACCACTGCTAAGAATACGCGAATTGGGAGTTAAGATCGGTACAGCCAGGCATGAGAAGCACACTGGACACACACGAAGTCTTGTTAACCAACATACGACAGGTACTATTAACCGCACGACGCTGATGAATATGTTGAGGGGGGAATCTGAGCGTCTATAGATGTTTCCAGAGTACTGTGAAGATAATCTAACTCAAAACTCATAATTCAACTCATTCACGCCCAGGTGACATCATAATATATACAGATGGGTCTGTACTGAGAGGTAAAAAGAGTGGATGGAGCTTGATTGCAAAAGCGAATGGGCACTGCTTGAGAGAACAGGTAACATGCAGGTGATAGATTAGATGCTTTTATTATTTAGATATGTATTTCGGGGAAAATGTTTTTACAAGTTAGGTATGTGTTTTGGGGATAGTGTTTCTACAAGTTAGGTATGTGTTTTGGGGATGGTGTTTCTATAAGTTAGGTATATGTTTTGGGGGTGGTGTTTCTATAAGTTAGGTGTGTTTTGGGAATGGTGTTTCCATAAGTTAGGTATGTGTTTTGGAATTGGTGTTTCTATAAGTTAGGTTTGTGTTTTGGGGATGGTGTTTCTATAAGTTAGGTTTGTGTTTTGGGGATGGTGTTTCTATAAGTTAGGTATGTGTTTTGGTGATGCGGTTTCTATAAGTTAGGTATGTGTTTTGGTGATGGTGTTTCTATAAGTTAGACATGTGTTATGAGGATGGTGGTTCCAAAAGTCAGGTATGCGTTTTGGGGTTGGTGTTTCTATAAGTTTGATATATGTTGTGGGTGTGGTGTTTCGATATATAGGTATGTGTTTTGGGGATAGTGTTTCTACAAGTTAGGTATGTGTTTTGTGGATGATTTCTCTACAAGTCAGGTATGTGTTTTGGGGATGGTGTTTCTATACGTTAGGTATTTGTTTTGGAGATTGTGTTTCCAAACGTTAGGTATGTGTTTTATGAAAGACGTTTCTATAAGTTAGGTGTGCGTGTGTGTTTTGTGGATGCTGTTTCTACAAATCGGGTGCATGCTTTAAAGAAGATGTTGATAAAAGTTAGATGTGAGTTTTGGGCAAGGAATAAGGGGTATCTGTCTCTGAGTACATTTCCCTACACAAAGTGAAATACTTCGACCAAATGTGAAGACGTCAAGCACTAATAAACACCAGGAATATGATAAAGACGAGCACGCAAAGGTAGACACGATACAGATGGGAGGACAACATACACAGATGTGTGAATTACAGGCTCGAAGTGTGTACAGCCTTGTCGTGGCGGGGAGTTTTAACCTACCTTCAGTGTGAAGACATCTTATTTTGTTTGTTTACATTTGTTAGCATATGACAGTCGCCATAGCCCCTCTTTGATTTGTTTTTAAAAAAAACTTCAACAGGTAGTAGTAAAACTAAGCAATAGCATTTCCCTCTTATCAAATTTAAATTCTTCAGAATTCAAGAAAATGCCCAAGCCAATACTTCAACTAGCTTTCAAAGTGCGATTTTGGCCACCTCAACCGTTTTCGGTAAATTAAACATGCCAAACAGCTTCTTATTGAAGAAAAAGCGCTGGCGCCATCTCTGTTTAAACAATATTCTAAAAGAATGTGTTATTTTTAGAAGAGAAAGTTCGCAGCTGTTTCAAAAATGACAAGAATATTTATAGTTGCAAGGCATTTCTAGTAGTGCAAATGCGCATTCTAAAAACAGATACATTTCAGCATTTGGCTCACATTTTGGGTGAGTAACTGTCTATGTATCCACAAGGAATAGCGCTGCTGAAGTGGCTCACCCTTTCAGCAGAAGAATACACAGCCCACATTGATAGGGTTTCCGATACTACGGCGACCTTGTCAAACCTAATCTACCACATACTTTCCTGCTACCTTCAGGGGAACTTCTTGGCATTCACTTTCTGTTCATCTAATCCCGCTCAGGCTTCTTTATTCTTCTTATAATCGACAATTGGTTGAGCATTTTGCAGACCCCGCCAAAAGGGCACATTCTCTTTTCGTTTACCGGATCTTCCAGGGATGTGAAACATTCGGGGCGCTCGCCGGAACTTTCATTACGTTTTCTTTTCTTCCGTTTCCGAGCGGTGAAAATTGTTTACAATGATTACATTGCTGGGTGTTCCCAACACCGTCTGCTCAGCGTGAACGTCTTGAGGTTGTGTGCAGGAGTGCCTTCCAAGAGCTAGCGTTGAGCATCAATGAAGTAACCTGGGGGAATGCGGGGGAAAGAAACAGGTTGTGAAGCTTGTTATCTATTATCAGTAGGCGTGGGAAAATATGGGGAAAATATGGGCCAGAATGTGTGTATCAGTGGATGATGGGCTGAAAGGTAGCGCTTTATGTATAGCTGATTCTGTTGCCGAGGAGCGGCTGGCTGAACTGTTAGAACGCTGGGCTCTTATGAGGGAGACCCGGGTTCGAATCCTCGGTAAGGCTGGGGATTTTTTTCTGTCGGAGGCACACACAAAGTATCCTTACCTGCACAGTCGTGGCGAGAGCACTAGCCATGTGGCCTCAGGTTCAAAAGACCCCCCCCCCCCACTTCCCCGCCTACACCGCATAAGTTGTATATAAAGGCAGTAATTGGCAGTTTAACAGTTTATAGAGCCACCTCAACATTGTCGGGTGTTGCATCGTGGACGACATGTGGTCAGCATGCTGGGTTTTTTTCTCCCTAAAGTCTGCATTGATTTATCTTTGTGAAAGAAAAAAAAAAAGACCTTCAGTTAAACACACATCATGACGAGTGGTAATAACTGACCAAGAGCTCACATTTTTGCCCACAAAAAAGATAAAGGAAGTCTCATTAGAAGTAAAGGTAGACGGCCTTGTGGCGACAACTGCATCCATCGAGTGCGTATTGGTCTATAAAGATTTGCATTCAGCAGCACGCGGCCAGTACGTCCATCATTATCATCATGTGCTCTGCCAACTGGCGCAGGGGCTCATGCGTCTCCACAGATCACGATCCCTGATTGACTGAAACAGCTCTCTTTATGATATCCCTCCATTGTTTTAGCCCATCCAGCATCACTCTTGGTCTGCCTCTACCCCTTTTTTCAATGATCTTTCCAGTTGTCACGATGTTCTCCAGTGTCTCTCTTCTCATAATTGGGCCAAAGACAGTGTTTGTCTATTTCTTACTGTAATACGTCAAAAGTTAGAAAAAAAAAATCTTCAAATTATATTTACTACTGATAAAGATTATCAGACGACGGAGTTGTGAGCTCCCTTTTTCGGATACATACAAAAAACAGAGCCAATCTCCCTAAACAAGCATGTCCTAAACGTCGACTAATTTAGGCTGTATTGGACTGAAAGATATCGTTTCTTTCTGTAAACTACTTCACAACGTGCCAACTGTTCTTTAGGGTGAATATAAAGGAAGAAGAATTATATAGTAGTAGTATTAGTAGTAATAGTAGTAGTAGTAGTAGTAGTAGTAGTAGTAGTAGTAGTAGTAGTAGTAGTAGTAGTAGTAGTAGTAGTAGTAGTAGTAGTAGTAGTAGTAGTAGTAGTAGTAGTAGATAAGAAGAAGAAGAAGAAGAAGAAGAAGAAGAAGAAGAAAAAGAAGAAAAGAAGAAGGAAGAAGAAGAAGAAAGAAGAAGAAGAAGAAGAAGAAGAAGAAGAAGAAGAAGAAGAAGAAGAAGAAGAAGAAGAAGAAGAAGAAGAAGAAGAAGAAGAAGAAGAAGAAGAAGAAGAAGAGAAGAAGAAGAAAGAAGAAGAAGAGAGATGATGATGATGATGATGATGAAAAGAAGAAAGAAGAAGAAGAAGAGAAGAAGAAGAAGAGAAGAAGAAGAAGAAGAAGAAGAAGAAGAAGAAGAAGAAGAAGAAGAAGAAGAAGAAGAAGAAGAAGAAGAAGAAGAAGAAGAAGAAGAAGAAGAAGAAGAAGAAGAAGAAGAAGAAGAAGAAGAAGAAAGAGAAGAAGAAGAAAGAGAAGAAGAAGAAGAAGAAGAAGAAGAAGAAGAAGAAGAAGAAGAAGAAGAAGAAGAAGAAGAAGAAGAAGAACAACAACAACAACAACAACAACAACAACAACAACAACAACAACAAGGAGAAAAAGAAGTAGTAGTAGTAGTTGTAGTAGTAGTAGTAGTAGTAGTAGTAGTAGTAGTAGTAGTAGTAGTAGTAGTAGTAGTAGTAGTAGTAGTAGTAGTAGTAGTAGTAGTAGTAGTAGTAGTAGTAGTAGTAGTAGTAGTAGTAGTAGTAGTAGTAGTAGGAGTAGAAGGCATGGGGTATTATAGAAAAGTGTGGTATCCGCAAAGCTATCATATCGCAGCTTCGGCCCTCAGAAAGTTTGGTGAAATAGCTGCAGATCTTTCTCTAAAAACATAGATCAAGTTAACTTCTGAAATCGGAGTCACAGTTAGCAACAGCGCCTGAAGTTCGAACGAGCTACAAAACGAAATCCGAGATTATCTGAGAGAAAGCCTTTTTGACTTCATACACCTCACGCTCTTTCGTTACCAAGTGAAAATCAGAAGCATGTAGACAATACCGCTGTTATTTCTAGCTTCACTTAACCACGGCCACACAAACTGACCACAGAAAATACAAGAAGAGGCTGGGCGCTGAGATATAATTTTCATAGGGACTTTGCTGTGTTTACTGCATAAAAAATGGCAAGAAATTACTGTAACTGTACAGTATCCACTAGAAGTTTATAAACTAGCCACAGCCACACGGCGAGGATAGAGTTGGCTTAAGTCTTGGAATGATTCATGCAAGTGAGTGTTGCAAATAACTTTCATTACCGAGCGGTGAGAGTCGTTCAGGGATTAGTGTTGCGCTAAAAACTGACAATAAAACACTTGGAACATTCCCATAAGCGCTACGTTCTGGCCTTCAGCAGCCAGCAAACCGTTCTACTTCCGATGGCACATGTCTGATTGTAATTCCTTCTTGCATTTCCTCTGAGTGTAGAGTGTCGACCAGATCCCCTGATCATTCCTAACTGTATCATTCTCTCCCGATAATAATGAACAATTCGTGCCTCTGCACTGTTCACTTTCTTTAAAAGGGTTCTGACCACATATAGATTTTTATGCACATATTCACAACCCATTGGTGCGGAACCATCAAGTAAGTCTGTCTATTCATTTTCCAACACTCTTTCATTCCTTGGAGAAAATATCCAAAGAACGCTAACTACCCGAGACTTCTGAAGTCTCTGCATGGAGTATATCGGTCTACGCCTTTCTTAAAAATGCGTTTTGAATCAATTACAAAATTTGTGTGCATTTGGTTCGCAAGCCAGCGGGAAGCTGGTGTGACTACCTCCACCTCCATTCTCAAATTAGATTGTAGTATAAAATGGTTCATGTAGATAAAACTGAAAATTACAGGTCACTTTTCACGCCAGATGCTTATCTTGCACATGATTGCAGTCTCATAATTTTAGAAATAAACTGGCACTCTATGCTGGATGTGATCAACACCAAGCTGCCCATCTTTATTTCTACAGACATTTCCTGATAGCCGCGACATGGGAGCGAAAATAGTGTATTATAAAAAATCGTCAAATCTGATTCGAACCCACAGTGGTAAATGGGAATCAAACAGTGAGCAACAAACAGCGGTCAGGACCCCTAGGCCAACTCCCCACCCCCTCCAAATCCACCTCCAATAGAAAGTGTAAAAAGGTCCCGCCCCAACCAGCTCTTTTATCTATTTGTTTACACGTGTCATGTTATTTTGAATATTCTATTATCTTTATTTGATGACAACGATAATAATAATAATAATAATAATAATAATAATAATAATAATAATAATAAAAGTAAAACAGTAACGTAAAGTAACAGTAAAGTAAAGGATCCTTTTTTTTTTTTTGGTCGACTTTAGACCAATTGGACATATTGAGCTTGACCTAAATTATATCTACTAGTGGTTTTTAACCTTCCTAATGCGGCGATCCTTTAACCCTCTTAGCACGGACGGGCCGATTATCGGCCGGCGGATGTCTGGCCAAAAACAGGGAACGGCCGATCATCGGCCCGATCGTGTTTCGCCTCGAACCGCTAAGAAATCTCCTATTTTGAAACACTGAAAGTGGTTCATTTAAATTAACTGCTGTATCAGCTTTACACATGGCTACTTTCGAGTGTTTGGTATCAAAGTGAAAATTGTTGTTGAATTTTTTAGATAGTGACCTTAACCGCTGACTCGTATGTTTCTGCCCCTAAACTTGATGTTGATAAAACATTTGAATCAAGTGATGACACTAATTCTGTTGATACTGATGCAGGATTTAGTGTTAGTAGTAATAGTGGGAATCAGATCACTATTACTACTGTCAAAAAAATTAAATAATGTAATAACCAAATTCACTGAAAAAATGCTCCGTGTTTTTGGCTATACCTCTGAAAAACTTCTCGTGCTAAAAGGGTTAAAGTAGCTCTTCATATTGTGACGCCCCCTAATCACACAAATATTTTCGTTGCTAGTTTATAACTTCAGTGAATATGTGTTTTGCGGTGGCCTTTGGCGATCCCTGTAAAAGGGTCGCTCGACCCCCGAAAAGGTCACTACTCACAGGTTGAGAACCGCTGATATAGTCACACGGCACTTGATATGGTCAGCGTGACGCCGACCGCCTTTACTTCCAAGGACTGCACCTTGTACCCGCTCAAAGCTGAGTAGACCTAGGAGCCAAATTAATTTTTGAAAAAAAAAGTCTACCTCCGTC
>CAJHNH020000565.1:0-152885 GCA_905116865.2 Candidula unifasciata
ACTAATAAAGATTTCCAGTTTCATCATTGACTGAAAGCACTAAGATTGCTTCTGTGACTAATAAAGATTTCCAGTTTCATCATTGACTGAAAGCACTAAGATTGCTTCTGTGACTAATAAAGATTTCCAGTTTCATCATTGACTGAAAGCACTAAGATTGCTTCTGTGACTAATAAAGATTTCCAGTTTTATCACTCTTAAACAGTAGTTAGTAATACACAGATCACTGGAGGGTCTCTTGATAGATTGTTGGCTGTGTCAGTAGTACTCACACAAACAGAGGAACACCTACTATGTTGGATGGATGTGATCCAAGTGACAGTGCATAGAAAGACACAGAAAGGGTGGTGACACCTTACAAACAACAAGTGTATGTTGCTGCTACTATTGAAGCTGATCATCTGAAGAACTTTTTGAGAGCACAGAGTGAAGACAATGTACACAAGTGTAATGATTGGTACTCGTGCGTATTTTACTCAGGATAGTAATATACACTGTTGCGAGAGAACATACACTGTTGCAAGAGAACATACACTGTTGCAAGAGAACATACACTGTTGCAAGAGAACATACACTGTTGCAAGAGAACATACACTGTTGCAAGAGAACATACACTGTTGCAAGAAAACTTACACTGTTGTAAGAGAACAAACACTGTTGCAAGAGAACATACACTGTTGCAAGAGAACATACACTGTTGCAAGAGAACATACACTGTTGCAAGAGACCATACACTGTTGCAAGAGAACTTACACTGTTGCAAGAGACCATACACTGTTGCAAGAGAACATACACTGTTGCAAGAGAACATACACTTTTGCAAGAGAACATACACTATTGCAAGAGAACATACACTGTTGCAAGAGAACATACACTGTTGCAAGAAAACTTACACTGTTGTAAGAGAACAAACACTGTTGCAAGAGAACATACACTGTTGCAAGAGAACATACACTGTTGCAAGAGAACATACACTGTTGCAAGAGACCATACACTGTTGCAAGAGAACTTACACTGTTGCAAGAGACCATACACTGTTGCAAGAGAACATACACTGTTGCAAGAGAACATACACTTTTGCAAGAGAACATACACTATTGCAAGAGAGCATACACTATTGCAAGATAACGTACACAAGGTTTAGACATTATAAATGTGACTTTTTTTTTTTTTCTTCTTTTGCAGAAGCTGACAATCACAGAAAAAGACATACTGGAGAGAAACCTAACACGTGTGATGTTTGTATTATTTCTGTTACTACATTACGCAGTAAGCGACACAAGAGAACACATAAAGGGATAAACTTTACAAATGTGATGTTTGTGAAGCATCTTTTAATCAAACAAACAATCTGAAACAGCATAAAAGAACACACACAAGAGAGAAACTTTAACTTTACAAGTGTGATGTTTGTGAAGCATCTTTTAATCAAAATAGCAATCTGAAACAGCATAAAAGAACACAAACAAGAGAGGAACTTTACAAATGTGATGTTTGTGAAGCATCTTTTAATCAAAATAGCAATCTGAAACAGCATAAAAGAACACAAACAAGAGAGAAACTTTACAAATGTGATGTTTGTGAAGCATCTTTTAATCAAAATAGCAATCTGAAAAAGCATAAAAGAACACACACAAGAGAGAAACTTTACAAAAGTGATGTTTGTGGTGCTTCTTTTACTACAAGTATTTTGAAATGTCACAAAAGAATACATACAGAAGAGAAACCTTTCAAATGTGATGTTTGTGGTGCTGTCTTTACTAGAGCTTGTGGTTTGATATATCACAAGAGAATACATACAGGATCTATATATATATATACTAATCATCCTCTTGTGGTTTTTGCCAGGGGCCGCAATATACCAGGGCCATAAATATGGCCAATAGGCTGAACACGGTTTTTGGGACCTCTCCAGGGGGTGATCCTCATCCACATGGTGGCACTTTGTGTCATAGGGTGTTTATCGCTTGTGTGATGTCATGGTGGGGTATAATGTACTACTACTACTAGAGGAGAGAAATCTTATTTATATGAACTTTGTGCTTCATCGTTTGCAGAAAGTCACTTTCTGAAACAGCGAAATTCAACAGAACAAGTCTTTGATGTGATGTCTTGAGTTATTCTTGTTTCCAAAGCTTGCACCAGGAGACCAAACATGTCAATGAAAGTAAATAAACCATACAAATGCTTCTTCTTTCGTTTACTTGAAATAGATTATCTATATTTGCAGTGTTTTCTCTAGTATCAGTTCACTAAGTTTTTTGTTTTTTTTAATTCGCTCAGTGACTCATAAGGTTTGGCTTTCTTTAGTGTTTCTCTAGGCCAGAAGTGTTGCCTTGATATGTTGTGTTTGGGACAGTCTTGGAGGACATTATTTGCAAAGAAATTAGGTTAAATTGCCACATAGTATCTATATTATATTAAAAATCTGTTCAAAATTTAAACGTAAACTATTGAAAACTTGAAATATATCCCCAAGAAACTCAATATAACGCAAACCATGACCAGGAAGCTTATTAGAAGGGAAGTAAAAGATGCACACAAACACAGATGAATGCTTCAACCAAAGTCTTTTTCAATGAATGTACACCAACAAACATTGGCATCTATGGCCTAAGCATTGCGAATGCACTTTGTAATGCTGGGGTGTCGGGTTCAATCCCAGCTGTGGACGGTTTATCTTGCGTTGGTATCGACTGTTGTACTGAGAGCTAACAATTTGAAAAGCAGTGGCGAACTAATGAGCGTAAAATTTGCCTAAAAAAACCACAACAGCCCAAAAATGCTGGGGTTGGTTCTATAATGCACTATAAAGGATACAGAACTAACTTTAACACCAACAAACAACTGACCACATATTAAGGAAATATGAATAAAAAAACATGAAGAAGGGAATGGGAAAAGAGGACGGGGTAAAAAGTATTTAAAAAACAAGAAAATACTGTGGCCAAAAAAAGAATTGAAAAAACAAGAAAATACTGTGGCCAAAAAAAGAATTGAAAAAACAAAAAAAATACTGTGGCCAAAAAAGAATTGAAAAAACAAGAAAATACTGTGGCCAAAAAAGAAAGAAATGAAATGCAGGTATACATTATTCCCACAGGGCTGAAAATACAAACTTTTTGAATGAGATACTTTACCATAGAGAGGATTGTGGTTTCATTGTCAGAACTATTGATTAAATAGAGGGAGCAGGTTCTGGGGCCCATTTGGGAATCTACATCTGGCGTTTAAGGAACTGATCTGCTCACTACCAGTTTATCTAATATCTTTGTATGTGTTTATTGGCTGTTAACTCTGGTGAAGAAGATTCTGGTTGTTTGTCCACTTCTGGACTTTGGTCTTGTTCCAGAACTGGAGTTTTAGGTACACATCCATATTATAGAACAGATTTGTATGTGTGTGTGTGTGTGTGTGTGTGTGTGTGTGCAGACTGTTGATTGCTGGCTTGTCAGGCAGATGTACTCTATCTTCAAAGAAAACAACCATATATAGTTGACTTTTACGGCATGCTTTTTGAGGAGGCGATGAGTCAATTCTTATTTCCCTGACAATGGGAACTTGAAACCCACACAAGGAGTTTATCCAATATGAACCCCGTTGCACTTGTTACAGATGCTGACGTAAATAAGGTTGCACTACTCACTGAAATGCTTCCCTCATTTGGATGAAACACTGTGGATAACAAACCAAGTGGATCTGTCACACAAGTGGACATGGCTTGCTTCAGATGCATGTAGATATTATATAAAGGTGAGACGATCGACTTAATTACATGGGGCTTTATCCCATATGGTTCAGTCTCCCTCTGCACATCAGCTAGCTGCCTGCCGAGAACGTCGCACAGAGCACAACCTTTGTAGCTCTAGTGATGATCCCCAGAAATCTCAGTAAAAATTACACACGTGAACTGAAAAGCACCGCCGTGAAACCAACCCACACTAATGGCTTATGTATTTCCCAAACCTAAAATAGACTTTTACAACAAGTTTAGCATTCTCCACAGCTCAACTGAATGACAGTTTTCCAAGGTTAACCAAAGATGCCTTGACGCCTTATATTCAAGGTAGTCAATTATTTGAATGTGACCTCAGAACAAACCATGTACCGCGTTAAAAAGTAATTGTTTATGAAGAATTAGGTATAATTCTGTGTGAGCTGTTGAAGATATTATATTATTAATTATTATAATTTAATTATGTGGCGATAATTTTTGCAAATTCTGGTCATTTATAATTAATAAATTCTTTTCTATAAGATTACCTGTTGAAAAATTGAATGAATGAAAAGATCTTTGAAAGGACTTAGGGAAAAACAAAAGATTCTTTAAAAAAAAAAAGCTGTTATGTCAAATTGACAATTCATCCTTATAAATTTTGCTTTTTATTGCTTTGTCACATGTTCTGTAAAGATCTACCTGTTTGACAAGTTATCTCCTTCATTATTTGAAGGCATCTGCAGCAATCTTTGCCATGTTTCCTGTAACACTGTCTATATCTGCACGTTGTTGCTTCATTTTTCTGTTTTTAAATATAATTTCAGTCTTCTGTTACCTGATATATACCTGATCACCTTTTAAAATCTCATATCTTTACTGAAAACACGGGATGCAGTGGATTGTGGAGAACATCAGGTAATTAGTTTAATGAGTCGTGTCACTACATTATTAATGAGAGTCATAATGAGAAGAGTAAGGTGCAAAATTAAATAAGAAATTAGAAAAGAGCAAAGTGGTTTTGTTGAAGGCACAAATGCCATATTTATCTTGAGAACTTTTCAGAAAGAATTATTGATTACACTAAAACATTTGATAAAGTGAAACATGAAGAAATTAGAATTTTGGAAACCTCAAACATTGATGGTAAAGATCTGAGAATAATCAAAAATATATGCTGGCAACAAGAAGCAGCCATAAGGATTGACTATCAGTTTGGAACTTTTCAAAACATTTAACAAGGAGTTTGACAGGGATATTTACTATCACCCGATTTATTCAATTTGTACAGTGAAATAATAATGAGGTCCATGCATGTTATGCCAGGAGTTTCGGTTGGAGGGCAAAGGGTTAACAACCTGCGATATGCTAAGGATATCGTTTTGATCGCTGAAAATGAAACAACTTTAAGCAATGATGGACATAGTTGTAACAGAAAGTGTAAGCAATGATGGACATAGTTGTAACAGAAAGTGTAAGCAATGATGGACATAGTTGTAACAGAAAGTGTAAGCAATGATGGACATAGTTGTAACAGAAAGTGTAAGCAATGATGGACATAGTTGTAACAGAAAGTGTAAGCAATGATGGACATAGTTGTAACAGAAAGTGTAAGCAATGATGGACATAGTTGTAACAGAAAGTGTAAGCAATGATGGACATAGTTGTAACAGAAAGTGTAAGCAATGATGGACATAGTTGTAACAGAAAGTGTAAGCAATGATCTTAGTTTGAACGCAGAAAAATGGGAGTAATTGTAATTAGAAGAAAATAAACACTCTGAAATACAACATCCAAGTAAATGGGACAAACCTCAAGCAAGTACTTGCTTGGGTATCCTGATAATATCAGATGGAAGATGTATTACAAAAGTTAAATGTTGAATAAATCAAAAGCAGCATTTTACAAAATGAAAAATATTTTACGCAGTTTCTTTTGTCAGTTGAGACGAGAAAGAGAATTATTAAAAGCGATATAAATTTTTTCCTAATATATGGCAGTGAATCGTGGACGGCTGTTAGATTACTGAAAAATTACCTGGAGCTACAAATATGTGGTTTTATAGGCGAATAATGAGAATACACTGGACAGATGAAAAGACTAATGAAGATGTCTTAAAAGAAACTGACTCACCAAGAAAACTGATTGCCCCCATCAGAAGGAGACAGTTAACAATCTTTAGTCATGTCATGAGAAAGAGACCCACTTCTCCTTTTCAAAGACTGTCCAAGACCATCTTTCAAAGACAGAGACCTATACCACCGCCTCTCAGAGACTATCCGAGACCCGCCTTTTAGAGACTAAGTCCGAGACCGCCTCTCAGAAACTATCCGAGACCCGCCTTTTAGAGACTGTCCGAGACCCGCCTCTCAGAGACTTGTCCGAGACCCGCCTCTCAGAGACTGTCCGAGACCCGCCTCTCAGAGTCCGAGACCCGCCTCTCAGGGTCCGAGACCCGCCTCTCAGAGTCCGAGACCCGCCTCTCAGGGTCCGAGACCCGCCTCTCAGAGTCCGAGACCCTCTATCAGAGAGAATGAAACTCCGCTCTCAGAGACAAAGACCCGCTTTTAGGGAGTCCCCCACCCCTTTCTCTTCTTTTACAGTCCTTGACCCCTCTCAGAGACAGTCCGACACCCCCTCTGAGAGACAGTCCGAGACCCTTTCTCTAAGAGACCCCTCCTGAGAAAAAGTGTCTGACCTCGATCCCTCAGAGACAGTCCGACACCCTCCTCTGAAAGAAAATTCCAGAACCCCCTGTTAGAGACAGTCAGCCCCCCCCCCCCCCCCCCCCCCCCCAGAGTCAGAAGTCCAAGACCCCCTCTCAGAGAAGAAATGTTTTATAAATATATATCTTAGAGACAGTCTCATACCCCGCTCTTTGAGACAGTTTCGTACCCGCCCCACCACGTGGAAACAGTCACATACCCCATTCTCAGAGGCAGAGTACGAAACTGTAGTGACTGTATCTCTCTCTCTCTCTTTTTCTCTCCTTCTCTCTCTCTTTCTCTCTCTCTCTCTCTCTCTCGTTCTATCTTTCTCTCTCTCTCTTTGTCTTTCTCTCTGTGTCTTTATCTCTATCTGTCTTTCTCTCTCTCTATCTCTCTCTCTGTCTTTCTCTCTCTCTGTCTTTCTATCTCTCTCTGTCTCTCTCTCTTTCTCTCTCTGTCTCTGTCTCTCTCTCTCTCTCTGTATTTCTCTCTCTTTGTCTTTCTCTCTCTCTCTCTTTCTGTGTCACTCTCTGTCTTTCTCTCTCTCTGTCTTTCTCTCTCTCTGAATTTCTCTCTCTGTGTCTTTCTCTCTTTCTCTGTGTATCTTTCTCTCTGTCTTTCTCTCTCTGTCTTTCTCTCTCTCTGTCTTTCTCTCTCTCTGTCTTTCTCTCTCTCTCGCTCTCTCTGTCTCTCTTTCTGTCTTTCTCTCTATGTCTTTCTCTCTCTGTATTTCTCTCTCTGTATTTCTCTCTCTCTGTATTTCTCTTTCTCTCTCTCTGTGTATTTCTCTCTCTCTGTCTGTATTTCTCTTTCTCTCTCTGTCGTTCTCTCTCTTTCTCTCTCTCTGTATTTCCCTCTTTCTCTCTTTCTCTCTCTGTATTTCTCTCTCTCTATCTGTCTTTCTCTCTCTCTGCCTTTCTCTCTCTCTCTCTTTCTTTCTCTCTTTCTCTCTGTGTCTTTCTCTCTCTCTCTGTCTTTCTTTCTCTCTCTGTGTGTATCTTTCTCTCTGTATCTTTCTCTCTCTCTCTGTCTTTCTCTCTCTCTGTCTTTCTCTCTCTCTGACTTTCTCTCTCTGTCTCTCTCTGTCTTTCTCTCTCTCTCTCTCTCTGTCTTTCTCTCTCTCTGTCTTTCTCTCTCTCTGACTTTCTCTCTCTGTCTCTCTCTGTCTTTCTCTCTCTCTGTCTTTCTCTCCCTGTCTTTCTCTCTGTATTTCTCTATCTGTCTTTCTCTCTCTCTCTGTCTTTCTCTCTCTGTCTTTCTCTCTCTGTCTTTATCTCTCTCTGTCTTTCTCTCTCTCTGTCTTTCTCTCTCTCTGTGTGTATTTTTCTCTCTCTGTCTATCTCTCTCTGTCTTTCTCTCTGTCTTTCTCTCTGTCTTTATCTCTCTGTCTTTCTCTCTCTCTGTCTTTCTCTCTCTCTGTCTTTCTCTCTCTCTCCGTCTCTCTCTCTGTCTTTCTCTCTCTCTGTCTTTTTCTCTCTTTCTCTCTCTCTCTCTGTATTTCACTCTGTGTCTTTCTCTCTCTTTCTCTCTTTCTCTTTCTCTCTGTATTTCTCTATATATATATGTCTTTCTCTCTCTCTCTTCTCTCTCTGTCTCTCTCTCTCTTTCTTTTTCTCTCTTTCTCTGTTTTTTTCTCTCTCTCTCTCTCATTCTCTTTCTGTCTTTCTCTCTGTCTCTCCCTCTCTGTCTCTCTCTATACAGAGACAGACCCATACTCCCACTCAGAGACCGAGACCTAACAACCCCCTCCCCCCCTCCCCCTTTTCCACCTTTCCCATCAGAGACAGCACCAGAATCTCGCTTCCCTATTCCAACTTCAACGTGAGCCGTCAAAACTCACAAGATGATCCAGTGGCGAACCCCAGAACACACCTGCCCGATCATGTCTTCGGCCTGACCCATATACGAGATGATACAGTGGCGAACCCCAGAACACACCTGCCCGATCATGTCTTCGGCCTGACCCATATACGAGATGATACAGTGGCGAACCCCAGAACACACCTGCCCGATCATGTCTTCGGCCTGACCCATATACGAGATGATACAGTGGCGAACCCCAGAACACACCTGCCCGATCGTGTCTTCGGCCTGACCCATATACGAGATGATACAGTGGCGAAGTGGCGACCCCAGAACACACCTGCCCGATCATCGGTCTTCGGCCTGACCCATATACGAGATGATACAGTGGCGAACCCCAGAACACACCTGCCCGATCATGTCTTCGGCCTGACCCATATACGAGATGATACAGTGGCGAACCCCAGAACACACCTGCCCGATCATGTCTTCGGCCTGACCCATATACGAGATGATACAGTGGCGAACCCCAGAACACACCTGCCCGATCATGTCTTCGGCCTGACCCATATACGAGATGATACAGTGGCGAACCCCAGAACACACCTGCCCGATCATGTCTTCGGCCTGACCCATATACGAGATGATACAGTGGCGAACCCCAGAACACACCTGCCCGATCGTGTCTTCGGCCTGACCCATATACGAGATGATACAGTGGCGAACCCCAGAACACACCTGCCCGATCATGTCTTCGGCCTGACCCATATACGAGATGATACAGTGGCGAACCCCAGAACACACCTGCCCGATCG
Source organism: Candidula unifasciata (assembly GCA_905116865.2). NCBI lineage: Eukaryota > Metazoa > Mollusca > Gastropoda > Stylommatophora > Geomitridae > Candidula > Candidula unifasciata. The sequence continues at coordinate 9,042 of CAJHNH020000565.1, forward strand.
TGTGTCTTCGGCCTGACCCATATACGAGATGATGCCCGGTCACAGTGGCGAACCCCAGAACACACCTGCCCGATCGTGTTTTCGGCCTGACCCATATACGAGATGATACAGTGGCGAACCCCAGAACACACTGCCGCCGATCATATGTTTCGGCCTGACCATATACGAGATGTTTTCAGCCTAACCCATATACGAGATGATACAGTGGCGAACCCCAGAACACACCTGCCCGATCATGTCTTCGGCCTGACCCATATACGAGATGATACAGTGACGAACCCCAGAACACACCTGCCCGATCATGTCTTCGGCCTGACCCATATACGAGATGATACAGTGGCGAACCCTAGAACACACCTGCTCGATCATATCTTCGGCTGGCCCATTTACGAGATGATATAGTGGCGAACCCCAGAACACACCTGCCCGATCATATCTTCGGCCTGACCCATATACGAGATGATACAGTAGCGAACCCCAGAACACACCTGCCCGATCACCTGACCCCAGTGGCGAACCCCAGAACACACCTGCCCGATCGTGTCTTCGGCCTGACCCATATACGAGATGATACAGTGGCGAACCCCAGAAACACACCTGCCCCGATCGAGATGATGTCTTCGGAACACACCTGCCCCATATACGAGATGATAGTGGCGAAACAGTGGCGAACCCCAGAACACACCCACCTGCCCGATCGTGTCTTCGGCCTGACCCATATACGAGATTATACAGTGGCGAACCCCAGAACACACCTGCCCGGTCGTGTCTTCGGCCTGACCCATATACGAGATGATACAGTGGCGAACCCCAGAACACACCTGCCCGATCATGTCTTCGGCCTGACCCATATACGAGATGATACAGTGGCGAACCCCAGAACACACCTGCCCGTTGTGTGGCGAACCCCAGAACACACCTTTCGGCCTGACCCATATACGAGATGATACAGTGGCGAACCCCAGAACACACCTGCCCGATCATATCTTCGGCTGGCCCATATACGATTTTCCTCTTTTTTTCCCCTCGCCTGCTGCCCTTTTATCTTCCTAATTTCATCCTGCGGCGGGTGTTGTGTGTTAGCGGCGGGTGTTGTGTGTTAGCGGCGGGTGTTGTGTGTTAGCGGCGGGTGTTGTGTGTTAGCGGCGGGTGTTGTGTGTTGGCGACGGGTGTTGTGTGTTAGCGGCGGGTGTTGTGTGTTTGCGGTGGGTGTTGTGTGTTAGCGGCGGGTGTTGTGTGTTAGCGGCGGGTGTTGTGTGTTAGCGGTGGGTGTTGTGTGTTAGCGGCGGGTGTTGTGTGTTAGCGGCGGGTGTTCTGTGTTAGCAGCGGGTGTTGTGTGTTTGCGGCGGGTGTTGTGTGTTTGCGGCGGGTGTTGTGTGTTTGCGGCGGGTGTTGTGTGTAAGCGGCGGGTGTTGTGTGTTTGCGGCGGGTGTTGTGTGTTAGCGTTGACTCTGCAGTAGGTTCGTGCTAGGCACATTTATATTATGTCCTCTCTGGTTGGAAAATGGAGAAGTTAGCGCTTCGCCCAACATGCCATATCTCTTGTACACCCAAGTAAAATATGCACCTCATCTTTCTGTACCAGCCGTTGATATCAAAGCCGTAACACTGGCACTGCTTAACGTTTGCAGCCGCCATCCCCCTCATTAAAGCCAAGCTGATGTGGGTGAATTCAGAAATATATACATTTGTAAATAAGAAATATTCAACCATATAGGACTGGACCAAGAAATAGTTACCAACCCAAAGACATAGTAAGACATCTCAAACAAAATAATTGTTGGCAACAACAATCAAACTGTATCAGGGCAACAACTGTCACACGCAAGGTTGAATCTGGAAATATACAACAAAATATTTATAAATCAAAAGTATAAAGTTAAAATTATATCAATATATGGTTCGTTTAAAAAAACAATGCAGCAATATCTGAATTAAGACATTGGAACAGTATATACAAGCATATAGCAAAAAAAAAAAAGTCATCATCATCATGTAGCAGGTCCTTTGCAGAACGTCGCTCTCATCACAGTTTGCCTGAAAGAAACTCGGTCTCTCGCCAGTTCTCCCGCCTCATGCATTTTCACATTCAAGATGTCACCTATATCCTGTGCCCATCTTCGTGTCGGTCGGCCCCTGCCCCTTCCTTCCTGGTAGATATAAAAGTGGGTCAAGTAATATTTGCCTAAATGGAACTTTAAATGCTCATCATAAAAGGGTGAGGTCCTAACTATTCAACTTTTAAAGAGTTGGTCGGGATCTGTAAAATTTAAAGGTGGTACAATCAATACGAAACGAATAAAGGTCGACAAAACGATTCAACAATAAAGATTAGTCGGGTTTGTCTGGTTTAGCCAAGAAACATTCAAAATTACACGGTTTGGCCAGAAAATATTCAACATTACACTCGTTAGCCAGAAAATATGTATCAGTGTAAGCTTACCACAAATATCCAACAGTAAAAAGTTAAAAGAAAGAGAAATGTGCGATAATTAAAAGTTGGCCAGTAAATATTTAACAATATAAACGATTTACAAAAGTTACTATTCTAGCGGAATCCATCAGGAGCAATACTTTGAAATAAACAATAATAAGGGTTTTTATATTTTAAAATATAAGGGTGATCCAAGAAATATTCAGCAATGATATGACCAAGAAATATTTAACAGTTACAAGTTGGTCAAATCAAAAATGAATGGTGTTTGTTTGGGTGGTATGTTTTGCTTTATGGGTGGCTAATTTATCCCTTACCATATTATACGGTTTAAAAAATTAAGGTGTGTGGGGGGGAAAAGGGGGGGGGGGGGAGACCAGAAAACTGTCGTACTGGGGTGTGTAAAAAGACTCAAATGTTATTTACAGTGTTAAATGGACACGGTAGCGTGAAGTGTGAGAGTTTCTTGTAAAAGTGGTCAGTTGTGATTGTGGCCATATGTTTTAGCATAGCTCATGATGCTCACATGGGAAAGCAATGAAATGTAGGATGAACTTACTAGGCAACTGAGGCCCCATAAAAGATGCAACTGTGGCCCCATAAAAGATGCAACTGAGGCCCCATAAAAGATGCAACTGAGGCCCTATAAAAGATGCAACTGAGGCCCTATAAAAGATGCAACTGAGGCCCTATAAAAGATAACATTACACTAAACATTTCAGTTCATTTTCAAGCAGACATGTATGACACCTCTGGCGGTAAACGAATGTACCATTACTGTTGGTCGACTGCGGCAAGGCTGATGTCAAAGTTAGGTTACCAGGCATCTAAACGTGCATCAGAGTACCAACAGTCGACTTTGCCACCGGTTCCAAGCCCCTGGCTCAGCCCCCTACCTAGTGGACAACCTAGCGTGATCATGGCAAAGAAGAATCACTTCATTCGGCTTCCCCATCTCAGAAACAGGGTTTCAGCTGGTTTCCCAATTACACAGTCATTACTGACAAGACGTCATGTGTCTAATGAAACTTCGGGGCAGACAGCACGACGCTGGACTTTGGGCACAACGACCTCACTATGGACCTGTTCTTACTGGCCGCCATCGCCAAAATAACCTTCTTTGGGCTAACCTGCATCGTACCTGGGCATCTTACAATCAATGGAGACCTGTCTAGTTAAGTGACCAATCGTTGTTTTAGTTGTGGCGTCATCATAGTCCTGGTTTAGTGTCTACTGTCAGCTTAATGAAAGTTAAACCCAAAAGCTTTGCCCCACGGTCACGGAAATGCAGTGATTTGTGGAATGATCAACAGTGGAAGGAGTAAACTGATTTGCACTGAAGGACGCTTGAATGCACAACGATACGCCTACGGAATTCTGCCACCCCATACTCTTCTATTTTCAGATGACGAAAGGTCGGTTTTTTCCAACAGGACAACGCCAGACCTCATTCTGCAGGGTTGACCACGCAGTTCCTGACTGCCACCAACATTCTCACTCTTCCATGGCCCATCTCGTCTGCTGACATATGTCTTATAGAGCATCAGTAGGATCAGCTGCTATAGATGTGCTTGCTACCGAGACCTTGCTCCACCCAGTTAGTCGCTGCACGTGGTGCAGGAAGAGTGGACAATCATCCCACATCAGACGTCTGATCGCATCCATGCCCAGAAGATGCCAGTCGCCGAAGATATCACACACCATACTGGCACTTATGCCCGTACGCCTAAAAACCATAGATGACTCAGATGCAAACATGACTGTCAATTGATCAGTCGCACCCGAAAGTATTTTGTGTGTGTGCAATTTGAACAGAAACGTAACAGACTGCACAGCACAGCAGGAATGGTGGGACTGAGAATAAATACAAGGAAAACTAAGATCATGACAAGCAGTCCGAACCAACAACCAGTGACCATAAGTAACCAATCACTTGAAAATTTAGAACATTTCACATATCTTGGCAGTGTGGTGTCCCTACTGGGAGGAACAGAGGACAACATACAGTCACGCCTGAACAAAGCTAGAGCTGCTTTTTGAAGGATGAGGCAAATCTGGAAATCCAACAATTACTGCAGAGGAACAAAACTCCGACTCTACAAGAGCATCATTTGGCCGGTTCTTCTTTATGGAGCATGCAATGGGGGATATTTTCACCCAGATTAGGATGGTTGGGGGGAAGGCCCAAAGCTGACCTAAAACACCGAGATAGTCCAGATACTCGGATTAAACGAGAATCTTGAGATAGGTGATGACCGCTAGGTATCACGGGGACCACGAGAAGGCGACCAAAGGTCGCAACGTGAAAAGTAAAGGACCACCACGTGTTGTCACGTGAAACGAACTCGTGGTATAAGTCAGACTTGACTCTGGTCAAGTTTAGTTTGTGTCGACCTGTTGGAGTGAGAGGACGTACGACTGAAAGTGAGAATGCCAACGTGAGAGTGCTTGTGGAGAAAGGAGACCCTGCCGACGAAGTGTGAAGCCGAGATCGACCATGCCAGTGTGTGAGATGGCCAGAACCTCAACGTGAATCCATGGGAGCCAACTTTGGTCAGTGAATGCTTGAAGAAGACTGCTCGCTGAAAGCTGCGTGAGTTTGTGTGCGAAAGCTGTTTACTAGGACAACGACAGGACCTCTTTTATGTAAGTGCGAATACGTCAATAAACTCAATGTCTCGTAAGCTCTCAGAGGTGTCGGCTTGTGCCAGTTGTGTAACGTGGAGCGTGAGAGAAGAACATCCACCACACACGCATGAACACTACCTAGACAACGAGAAGAAACACACACCACTTATTACAGAGCAGAATGCTGGAGAATGACAAAAAGGGATGTACACAAGCTGTCCACCTTCCACCATACATGTCTACGTAGAATTATCAAAATTTTCTGGCCAGATACAATCTCAAACACTAAACTACTTCAAGTCACAAACCAAGAAACTCTAGACAGTAAGATAACCAAGAGAAGATGGGAATGGCTTGGCCACGTTAGGAGAATGAATCCTGATATACCTGCCAAAACAGCTCTCACATGGACACCAGAGGGAAAGAGAAAAAAAGGGGCGCCCAAAAACAACATGGAGACGAACGATGGAAAGTGACCTGAGTGCGGCATCTTTGACATGGAAAACCCCATTTGTCCCTGTCCTCACAGGCTGACCGCTCCTTCCTGTCCTGTCCCCATATGTCCCTGTCCTCACAGGCTGACCGCTCCTTCCTGTCGTGTTCCCATATGTCCCTGTCCTCACAGGCTGACCGCTCCTTCCTGTCCTGTCCCCATATGTCCCTGTCCTCACAGGCTGACCGCTCCTTCCTGTCCTGTCCTCATATGTCCCTGTCCTCACAGGCTGACCGCTCCTTCCTGTCCTGTCCCCATATGTCCCTGTCCTCACAGGCTGACCGCTCCTTCCTGTCCTGTCCCCATAGGTCCCTGTCCTCACAGGCCGACCGCTCCTTCCTGTCGTGTTCCCATACCTTCCTTTTGTCCTTATCTGCCTGATGTTTTCTCCTGTGTCGTCCTCCGTCAGATTTCTAAAGCCTCACAGAGAAAAGTTAAATCTAGTTTGTCTTTTGCTGCCTAGCTTGTTCTAATGTCAAATTCTTGGTCGACCTCTTGGCTTGTAGTCTGCTGTTCTCATGTACGCTCCAGCTGCTAGCTAAGCGTTGAAGCAGCGGTTCTTAACCTACCAGTCGCGACCCTTTTTTTTTTGTGTGGGTCGAACGAGTCTTTCACAAGGATCGCCTAAATCCATCGGAAAACATATATTCATTGAAGTTATAAAGTAGCAACGATATTAATTGTATGGTTTTTTTGGTTGCCACAACATGAGGAACACTGTATTAATGGTTTGCCACAAGATGAGGAGCTGTAAAGAAGGGTCGCGGCGTTAGGAAGGCTGAGAACCACTGCGTTAAAGGGTTTAATTGCTCAAACGCACATGATAAAGATAAGAAGAAATTGAGCGGGCATAGTACTTGAAAGAAATTCACTCTCCGAAGAATATAAACTACACTGTACTCTGTTTCAGACATAGAAAAGAGCGCTAAATGTTCATTTATCAAAGCAAGAACAGAATCGATCTTTTGGTGTCTACAACAGTTCAGCTGGGAGAACTCATTAACAACACAGGGACCTGGGTACAGAACTCAGACTGTGCTGATTCCTAGAGGAAATTACAATTAATAATAATAATCACTAGCATAATAGACACCCGCGTGTGTTTGATGATGATAAAATAAGTACTAGAGATTCTTTCAACGGTTGAGGCCGTCTGGCGTCACCGTAGGTTGTGTATGTGTGCGGACAATTCCTAGAGTGAACTGAAAGTCAAGGACATTTCAGGTGTATCGATCAAATGATGCTATGTCTATATTCTGTCAAGAACTGGTCAACGAATAATTTATTACAAAATAATATGATAACATTTTCGTACTACTACTACTACTACTATTACTACTACTACTACTACTACTACTACTACTACTACTACTACTACTACTACTACTACTACTACTACTACTACTACTACTACTACTACTACTACTACTACTACTACTACTACTACTACTACTACTACTACTGCTGCTGCTACAGTTGCTTGTGTTGTTACTGCTGCTGCAATTTGTTGCGGCTAGCACTACTGTAGGAACCTCCATTGGTGTAGTAGCTAGACGCTATGCCTGCCAGCCCGGAGTTGTAGGTTCCAGTCTGAATCAAGTCTTATGTTTTTCCTTCAAAAGTTGACCTTGGCCCCCAAGGTCGAGCCAGCCGTACAAAGTACCAGGTATTTCCTGGAAAGTAAAAGCGGTTGACATGATCGTGACCCAATTGATAAATTTAAAACAAAATTACTAAATCATCTGCCCCAAGCTGACAGGTTTGGAAATGGTCCTTCGGTATTGATTCAGCTCTTCAATGGCTTGAAACAGTAACTGCAACAGTCAGTGTGAAGATTGTAAAGGTTCTTTGTGATTGCTGCATCGGAGAACTTCTTTTTCTCTTCGTCGAGTTCACCGACTGTAATCTTCAGCGGAAAGTTTCGGTTATTTATCCAATTTTGGACCTCAGTTTTGTTCCAGAATTTAAATTTCCGTGGACATTCATTTTACAGAACTGGCTTATTTGTATGCGGACTGTTAGTTAATTGCCTCTCATGCAAATGTACTCCGACTGGAGAAGCTCTAATTAGTAGCCTTGATGCATATTAGGGGCGCAGTGGAGCCCAGGCCCCCATATAGGGACATCAAAGGACTGAGCACACTTGTATTAACTTCGATCGTGATAGCCTAGCACAAATATCATAACATAGTATAACATAACATAGCAACTGAAGGAATGTTTCATGAGAAAAAATAACATGAGGGACGGACACGAAAATCTGGATAAAGCAAAGCGTTAAATAAAACCCCCGGACTCGAAATTCAAATACACGGGAAAACGGGAATTACTGACAGTTTCAAAGTCATTTCCCGTTAGGCTAAGATCAAAGCAAACTTCTGAAAAGAACATGCTGCACAATAAAAAGAATTAATAGTAGTGGTAGTAATAATAATAATAAAATAATAATAATAATAATAATAAATGCAAACGAAGATTGTGATAATGATTATAACAATAATACTAACATGACACATGTCACTAAAATGACATTGTCACGCTTAGATGATCACAAATGTTTAGTTTCACAAGTTTAGATGTGTCAGTCAGTACCTTGGTCCGGGCCGTCTCGGTGGCTGCGGTGACATAAACTCTGCGTCTTTCTTCATGTTTTCCTCCAGTGTGCCCGATGACAAAACGAACCTTGTTCTGGACGTCTGCGCGCGCTGTAGAGTCGGTGTCCGTAGAATCCGCTCTTGACCTCCAGTGTTTACCGAGACGACACGATTAGACGATCGTGGGAAGTTTCTGGACGGGTACTGGGGGACGTGTCTGCTGAACTGGCGGGACAAGGAACTGTTGTTCTCTGCTTGGTTGGTTTTGCCGTCCACTCCATGAACATGTTCCCTAGTGTCTTTGAGTACTAAAGGAATATTACCTTCTGAACGAGAGCAGAGTCTGGACAAGGCCCCAGTGAGAAGGTCTTCATTCATGGAAGCAATAAGTCTTCCTTCAGCCGTCCGCCATTTTATGTATGATGAAGGGACATCTAGCGACGTCGTCTTCTGACGACCGGCATCTTGCTTGCTCTTCTTAAGTTCGCCAAGAGAATTGCCAGGAATAGAAGCTGACTTTTTCATTCCAGCAAAGTCTTTGTTTCCAAGACCTGAGCTTTCCTTCTCCATCCGGCCCTCGTCGCAGTCTTCAACTTTGATTGCTGGAAAGCTGGGGTCTGTGAATCTTCCAACAGCATGATCTCCATTTGGCCTTCGCCATGTTGCATCATTGCTGAAGTCTTGCAGACCTTCATCACCAACATGTTCTGAGGGAACTGGTGAGAAAATCTCTCTGAAGGGAAATGCACTTAACCGATGGCTGTGACTAGCTTCTCTGTATCTAATATTGATTGACTGAGTGTCAAGTTCCAAATACGAGGCAAAGTCCTTGGACACGGCATGATGCCTCGATGTAGCCGGGTGCTGTACATACAAAACATTTGGTTCTCTAGGACTGGAACCCGGTGAGGGTGTTGATCTTCTACTGCCGCTAACAGGCAGTGTTGGCGATTCAAGTACACGTTTCTCTGTTGAAAGACAGAGGTGACAGATCTAATACCTTGGACCCAGTTCGTGAAGATATTGCCATGTTTCGTCTCTGCTCGTCTCTGTGTCGTGCTGACTGAAGTATAGGTGCTTGGTTAGATGCCATTGCTGAAAACAGATTGTCAGTTATTGAATCTGCCGTCTTGTTATGAAGCTGAAGCGATGTCGCAGTCTGAGAACTAACAGCCGAGCGAGACCTCTGGGAGTCTGATGTGGGAACTAATGGTCTAGCTGAACATTTAGACGTGTCTTTGATACTTGAAAGTTTGGTCACAGTCGGCTTCATAGCAACTTCACTCTAGTCTTAGCACCGTGCTAGTGGCACTAGGACGTGGCTAAATCCCAGTCATCGGAATATTGAACGTTATCGTTAGCTAAACTTGATCGTTCTCGGCTTGCATGTTCACCTGCCTGCCATTTCCTGTCTGGACTCGTGAATCACGTGCATACACATGCCACGCTCGAGACGCTACAAGTCACCGCGTGTACAACATCTGAAAAGAAACAAATTAATATAACAATCATTATATTCATAGGCCAGCAACGACATCTTTCAGAAGCCTGGATAGGAAAAACATGGAGCTCTCAGTTGTATAGTTTTAAAGCCAAGTTACGTTATTTTCAATTATATTGTTATTTCAGTTATAACCAGTGCTAGTGAGAATTAGAGAACCCCCGGTAGGGAAAGTTAAATGCGTTCGAAAATAAAAACCTGATTAAATTAATGAGCCTCCTAATGAGATTAATTGAAGAATGACGAAGAAATAAGAGAAATATCTTGACAAACGATGGTCTCAACGATTGTAAGACTAAGAAGATGACAATATCATGACCACAAGAAGTGGCCAGTCACTGAAATGGGAAACAAATGGATTGAGCAACCGAGGGTATCCAAGAGAAGCCGCAAAACTAATTCTGGGAAGATAGGCCAAATATTCTGCAATGGATTCCATTTACAACAGGGAACAGAACAGATTGCATTTACAACAGGGAACAGAACAGATTGCATTTACAACATGGAACAGAACAGATTGCATTTACAACATGGAACAGAACAGATTGCATTTACAACATGGAACAGAACAGATTGCATTTACAACATGGAACAGAACAGATTGTATTTACAACATGGAACAGAACAGATTGCATTTACAACTTGGAACAGAACAGATTGCATTTACAACATGGAACAGAACAGATTGCATTTACAACATGGAACAGAAGAGATTGCATTTACAACATGGAACAGAAGAGATTGCATTTACAACATGGAGCCGAACAGATTGCATTTACAACATGGAGCAGAACAGATTGCACAGGATTGAGTGGAATAGAAGAATACGATGTGATCCCTAAAAGGGGCACACATATCTCAACATGATGATGATGGGTCCGATGTTAGAGACACCTGTTATCTGTCATGTTTCCTTTGTGTCGACAGAGTGAAATTCGATGATCTGAAGTCCCTCTGTCGAAGTCTGTGGTTTAGAAGTTGCGAACGCGCTTCGTAATTCCGGTTTGTCAGGTTCGATCCCAGTTGGAGACGTTTTGATTTGGTTTTGACAGTGGTATCGAGATCCGAGAGCAACGGCAAACAACTAAAAGTGAAAATACCTTTGAAAACACAACAGACGAAAAATGATGGGGCTAGTTCTTTAACGTCCTCTAAAAGATACGAAACTACCTTATAGTCCATCTCGTGCCTTTTGCGTCAATTCTCTCTAATCAGCCAACTGTCTCTTTCTCGAGAACTTGGTAACGACTGACAAGATTGGCGAAAAGAGAGAAAGAGATAGGCAAAGAGATAAGTAATCAAAGCAATGTTTCCCCGATGTGAATTTGAACAAAGAAGACACAAACAATAGACTCCACAATTTATTGCCTGGCATATTTCGCTGTATCTTGTCAGGTGCATACTTCAGTAACAATTAATTCTTTGTTCAAAGAGATAAGTACCCGGATTACCTGGCCAGAGGAATGGAGCGAGACAAGAACATTGAACTGATTCGTGATTCTAGCAATCGTGTAAGACAGCGAAACATGTCAGCCTACGCTTACCGGCACAGCACATGATGATGACGATGAAAGGGTTGAAAAATCTACAAGAAATTCATTTCAAACCCCTTTGTATGTTATCACAATCAGTGTTCCTGCACACTGGACATTACCACATGTGATCAGTCCTCCGATGCAGCAGCCAATACTACAATAACATACACTGATAAGATGATTTAACTGGCGACGATAAGCAAACATTAGAACTGAGTGCGTGTATAATTTGTGACATTTGATCATGAAATCTGATATTCTTATTATCACTGATATATCCGTTAGTAGGCAGTAATGAATTTCTTGATGAAGTGTTTTATTTCATGTTATCAATCATACAGGAATATTTTTCTGCGTTCCTAAGTGCATGAGGCGGGAGAACTAGCGGGAGACATAATTTCTTTCAGGCAGACAGTGATGAGAGCGACGTTCTGCAAAGGACCTGCTACATGATGACGATGATGATGTCTGTGTTCCTGTTATTGTCTTTATTAACACAACATGTAACCAGTTGTTTAGTGCCTAATGTGTATTGCTAAATGCTACATATCTAATATTATCTTTATTATCCTTGCTAGTTTCTATCCTCACTGTTGTAACCATGGTTACAGTGGTTACACTGTATTATGATTACCCGAAATTGATTATATTGTTACTACTACAGCCACCATTATTATTATTACAGGTACTGCTAATCTTCTTCTTGTTCTTCTTTCGTTCGCTTGAAATCGATTATATACATCTCCAGTGTCATCTCTAGTTTGAACGTAACTGTCTGTTGTAATTCAATCAACGACCAGTAAAGTTTACTGCTATTGTTACTTCTATAATTCCAATTATTATTAATACAATTGCTACAATTTATACTATTATATTAACTATTATTACTAAAATTGCTGCTATTAGTACTGCAGTAATCCCCTTTGCCCTTGTCACTAATATTAATTCCGCTACTGCCATTACTATAATCACCACTACTAACACTGTAGTTGTCGCTACTGGTACTACTATAATCACCACCACTACTAATACTGTAGTTGTCGCTACTGCCACTACTATAATCACCACTACTAATACTGTAGTTGCCGCTGCTGCCACTACTATAATCACCAATACTAACACTGTAGTTGTCGCTACTGGTACTACTATAACCACCACTACTAATACTGTAGTTGCCGCTGCTGCCACTACTATAATCACCAATACTAACACTGTAGTTGTCGCTACTGGTACTACTATAATCACCACTACTAATACTGTAGTTGCCGCTGCTGCCACTACTATAATCACCAATACTAACACTGTAGTTGTCGCTACTGGTACTACTATAATCACCACTACTAACACTGTAGTTGTCGCTACTGGTACTACTATAATCACCACTACTAACACTGTAGTTGTCGCTACTGGTACTACTATAATCACCACTACTAACACTGTAGTTGTCGCTACTGGTACTACTATAACCACCACTACTAACACTGTAGTTATCGCTACTGGTACTACTATAATCACCACTACTAATACTGTAGTTGCCGCTGCTGCCACTACTATAATCACCACTACTAACACTGTAGTTGTCGCTACTGGTACTACTGTAATCACCACTACTAACACTGTAGTTGTCGCTACTGGTACTACTGTAATCACTACTACTAACACTGTAGTTATCGATACTGGTACTACTATAATCACTACTACTAACACTGCAGTTGTCGCTACTGGTACTACTGTAATCACTACTACTAACACTGTAGTTATCGATACTGGTACTACTATAATCACTACTACTAACACTGCAGTTGTCGCTACTGGTACTACTATAATCACCACTACTAACACTGTAGTTATCGATACTGGTACTACTATAATCACTACTACTAACACTGTAGTTGTCGCTACTGGTACTACTATAATCACCACTACTAACACTGTAGTTGTCGCTATTGGTACTACTATAATCACCACAAATAATACTGTAGTTGTCGCTACTGGTACTACTATAATCACCACTACTAACACTGTAGTTGTCGCTACTGGTACTACTATAATCACCACAAATAATACTGTAGTTGTCGCTACTGGTACTACTATAATCACCACAAATAATACTGTAGTTGTCGCTACTGGTACTACTATAATCACCACCACTAACACTGCAGTTGTCGCTACTGGTACTACTATAATCACCACAAATAATACTGTAGTTGTCGCTACTGGTACTACTATAATCACCACCACTAACACTGCAGTTGTCGCTACTGGTTGGTACTACTGTAATAGCCACTACTAATACTGCAGTTGTCGCTACTGGTACTACTATAATCACTACTACTAATACTGTAGTTGCGGCTGTTGGTACTAATATAATCACAACTACTAATACTGTAGTTGCGGCTACTGGTACTACTATAATCACTTCTACTAATACTGTAGTTGTCGCTGATGGTACTACCATAATCACCACTACTAACACTGTAGTTGTCGCTACTGGTACTACTATAATCACCACTACTAACACTGTAGTTGTCGCTACTGTTACTACTATAATCACTACTACTAACAATGTTGTTTTTGCTACTGGTACTACTATAATCACCACTACTAATTCTCTAGTTGTCGCTACTGGTACTACTATAATCACTACTACTAACACTGTAGTTGTCGCTACTGGTACTACTATAATCACCACTACTAACACTGTAGTTGTCGCTATTGGTACTACTATAATCACCACAAATAATACTGTAGTTGTCGCTACTGGTACTACTATAATCACCACTACTAACACTGTAGTTGTCGCTACTGGTACTACTATAATCACCACAAATAATACTGTAGTTGTCGCTACTGGTACTACTATAATCACCACAAATAATACTGTAGTTGTTGCTACTGGTACTACTATAATCACCACCACTAACACTGCAGTTGTCGCTACTGGTACTACTATAATCACCACAAATAATACTGTAGTTGTCGCTACTGGTACTACTATAATCACCACCACTAACACTGCAGTTGTCGCTACTGGTTGGTACTACTGTAATAGCCACTACTAATACTGTAGTTGCGGCTACTGATACCACTATAATCACTACTACTAATACTGTAGTTGCGGCTATTGGTACTAATATAATCACTACTACTAATACTGTAGTTGCGGCTGTTGGTACTAATATAATCACAACTACTAATACTGTAGTTGCGGCTACTGATACCACTATAATCACTACTACTAATACTGTAGCTTCCGCTACTGATACCACTATAATCACTACTACTAATACTGTAGTTGCGGCTGTTGGTACTAATATAATTACAACTACTAATACTGTAGTTGCGGCTACTGATACCACTATAATCACAACTACTAATACTGTAGTTGCGGCTATTGGTACTAATATAATCACAACTACTAATACTGTAGTTGCGGCTACTGATACCACTATAATCACTACTACTAATACTGTAGTTGCGGCTACTGATACCACTATAATCACAACTACTAATACTGTAGCTTCCGCTACTGATACCACTATAATCACAACTACTAATACTGTAGTTGCGGCTATTGGTACTAATATAATCACTACTACTAATACTGTAGTTGCGGCTACTGATACCACTATAATCACAACTACTAATACTGTAGCTTCCGCTACTGATACCACTATAATCACAACTACTAATACTGTAGTTGCGGCTATTGGTACTAATATAATCACTACTACTAATACTGTAGTTGCGGCTATTGGTACTAATATAATCACTACTACTAATACTGTAGTTGCGGCTACTGGTACTACTATCAACATCACTACTACTAATACTGTAGTTGCGGCTACTGGTACTACTATCAACATCACTACTACTAATACTGTAGTTGCGGCTACTGGTACTACTATCAACATCACTACTACTAATACTGTAGTTGCGGCTACTGGTACTACTATTATCACTACTACTAATACTGTAGTTGCGGCTACTGGTACTACTATCAACATCACTACTACTAATACTGTAGTTGCGGCTACTGGTACTACTATCAACATCACTACTACTAATACTGTAGTTGCGGCTACTGGTACTACTATCAACATCACTACTACTAATACTGTAGTTGCGGCTACTGGTACTACTATCAACATCACTACTACTAATACTGTAGTTGCGGCTACTGGTACTACTATCAACATCACTACTACTAATACTGTAGTTGCGGCTACTGGTACTACTATCATCACTACTACTAATACTTTAGTTGTCGTTACAAGGAGTAGAACACAGTACCACACCGTCAACGACAAAAACAAACGTTTTGCCAAGAAAACGGACAATACAATCACAAGCATGAACACATAAAAAATCAATGAGGTGAACGACGAGGCTCTGGGCTTCATTAGAAAACAAAAGATGAAATGGTTTGGCCATACAACGCGAATGTGAACAAAAAGTGTGCCACAGCAAGCAATGTTGTACTGACCAGGCGGGAGGCCAAGAAGAGGCTGACCGTGCAAACAATGGACAGAGAGCATTACAAATCTGGGATTCCCAGTTTACGAGGCTCACAAACAAACACTTTCCTCTATATTGTACTTACCTCGACACCGTAAGGTACCAAAGGATCGAGAGGAGATGAGATGAGATGAGATGAGATGAGATGAGATGAGATGAGATGAGAGGAGATGAGATGAGATGAGATGAGATGAGATGAGATGGTACTGTGAGGCCTGTCACACAATCGACATCTAGTCTTGAACAGGCGAGACTCTGCTTCTTACTTTGTCATTATTTATTCTTTATGCGTTCGTCATTAAAAGGACAGTTGGTGTCGTGTTTTGGGGTTTACAGCCAGCTGAGATATATCTGCTCATTTTTGGCCCAATACATCCGGTTTCAGCAAGTAATCAAAAATTTACCTCTTACGACAGTACGACAGGAGCAGTGGCCTGTTCTCCCCTCCCCCACCCCTACCCCTACCCCTACCCCTACCCCCACCCCCACCACCCCCACCTAACATATAAAGGACCACAGAAACCACAGGGGTAGAAATGATTGCAGCTACAAGCATATTGATCAAACCGTGCACACGAAACAATTGCTCTATCGATTTTGTTGACAAATCACGATTATCTTTATCTACTCATTTGCGGAATGCTTGGTGCTGAGATTAGTTTCTAGAACTTATCGTTTAGTATTAGAGGTACCGACCAGCCTGATTCGGGCATGAAACAACTATATAAGTGGTTGAGTGATACAGTAGTAGTAGTAGATTTTACCCCACCAGGACATCACACAAGCGATAAACACCCGATGACACAAAGTGCCACCATGTGGATGAGGATCACCCGTGAAGAGGCTCCACAAACCGCGTTTAGACATTATGCCATATTTATGGCCTGGCTATATGGCGGCCCTTGGGTCTTCGAAATAATGAAAAATTGCATCTCACAAGGGGATGACAGATTATTACGGTTGATTGATACAATTTTTAATAATTATTAGACAACATCAGAGCCCTCTATGAAAAAAGTGAAAGTGCAGTAAGAACATCTAGTGGTCTTTCTGAATGGTTCAAAGTCACAACTGGTGTCAGACAAGGATGTGTACTGTCACCATTACTTTTCATAACATACATGGATAAGATCACTGTAGAAGCAAACCCAGACGTGTATGCTATAAACGAATTACTTTTTGCTGATGATCAAAGCATACTGTATCAAAATGAATATGATCTACAGGAACATCTGACTACTCTCAACAACAGCTGTTTACAACATAATATGAGAATCAATACAGAAAAAACAGAAGTTATGAAGATCAGCAGAACACACAGGCCACTGAATATAAATGTTGGAAGTGCCAAAATCAAGCAAACCAAAGAGTTCAAATACTTGGGCAGTATATTTACAGAGGATGGAAGAATGGACAGAGAGATAGAAACAAGAATACAGAAAGCAAATGCTGTCACATACCAGCTATCACCTCTGCTTAAACATCCAGATATAACCATGAAGATCAAAAGACAATTGATAAACACCATCTTCATTCCAACACTCTGCTACCAGTGCCAGATATGGACAATCAACAAGACCCATGAAAGAAAAATAGAAGCCTGTGAAATGAAATGTCTAAGAAAAGCGAATAAGACCAGACTAGACAGGATAAAGAACATAGACATTAGAAACACTGTCAAAACTACACCATGTTTAGACTACATAGAACATCAAAGAATGAAATGGTTTGGACATCTAACCAGGATGAAAAATGACCAAATAACATCACAAATTTTCAACCAAAGAAGCTCAGGATATAAGGCAAGAGGAAGACCAAGGAAACGGTGGATTGACGGGGTCTCCGAAACCTGCCAAAAGCATGGCCTCAGAACATCAGATGCTGCCCGCCTTGCTTATGACAGGAACTTGCATCTCCCCACAACGCTTAGCGGCATACGTGGAAGGAAAAAGTAAAGTAAAAGTAAGATTGATACAAATATTTTTCTGCTAATTTCAAGCTATTACTGTAACAGACATGCTGATCTCAAGGAGTGAATATAAACAGTGAGATAGAAAGACTTGAAATAATAACAATTCATCAGTGATATAGTACCCCCCACTGCAGGGATGGCTGCACGCTGGCCTGCCCGTACAAACGTTTTCAGTTTGAAGCCTCACTGAGCCGGATATTTGGTTTTTGCAAAATTGATTTTTACTCCCAGGTCGACCCAACCTAAGACTGGTACCAGGTAATGGTCTGGGAATAAAGGCGGCCGGTGTAATGTTGACAACATCACCAGACCAGCCCCGATTGGTCTTTACAACAACGTGTCTAGCACTATGTACGAAATGATCCATTGTCTTAGTTATAAGCTTTGCTACATCAAGTACAAGCTAATAAAAGTGTTCAGGCTCATACACCATAGAAAGGGACAAAGCGAATAGTTGCCACTTGCAGGCTTAAGATGCTGGTAAGTTGTGTTAATAACAGTTAAAAGAACACGATGTGCGGAAGTGTTTCACGTGTACCGATATAGCAGCAATTGTATTAGTAGTAATGGGGACTATCATAGCAGCAATTGTAGTAATGAAGGTGATTAAAGTAGTACCAATAGCCGCAAATGTAGTTTTAGTAATAATTATAGCAGTAATAATTTTGTTTGTAGTAATAGTGATTATAACACCAGCAATAATAGCAATTGTATCAGTAGTAATGGTGGTTATAATTATAGTAACAGCAGCAAATGTATTAAGAGTACTGGTAATTATAATAGTAACAGTTGTATCAGTATAAAAGATGATTATAATAGCAGCAATAGCGACAGTTATATCAGTAGCAAGGATGATTATAGTAGCAGCAATAGTGGCAATTTTATTAGGAGTAATGATGATTATAGTAGCAGCTACAGCAGCAAATGTATTAGGAGTAATGATGATGATAGTAGCAGCAATTGAATTAGGAGTAATCATGATTATAGTCGCAGCTAAAGCGGCAATCGTATTAGGAGTAATGATGATTATAGTAGCAGCAATCGTATTAGGCGTAATCATGATTATAGTCGCAGCTACAGCGGCTAATGTATTAGGAGTAATGATGATTATAGTAGCAGCAATCGTATTAGGCGTAATCAGGATTATAGTAGCCGCTACAGCGGCAATTGTATTAGGAGTAATGATAATTATAGTAGCAGCAATCGTATTAGGAGTAATGATGATTATAGTAGTAGCAAGCGTATTAAAAGTAATGATGATTATAGTAGCAGCAACTCTATTAGAAGTAATTATGATTATAGTAGCAGCAACTCTATTAGGAGTAATTATGATTATAGTAGCAGCAACTCTATTAGGAGTAATGATGATTGTAGTAGCAGCAACCGTATTAGAAGTAATGATGATTATAGTAGCAGCAACCGTATTAGAAGTAATGATGATTATAGTAGCAGCAACTCTATTAGGAGTAATGATGATTGTAGTAGCAGCAATAGTGGCAACTGTTTTAGGAGTAATGATGATTATAGTAGCAGCAATACCGGCCGTATATCAGTACTAAGAATAATTATAGTAGCAACTACAGCGGATATCTTATTAGGAGTAATGATGATTATAGTAGCAACAATCGTATTAGGAGTAATGATGATTATAGTAGCAGCAATTGTATTAAGAGTAATGATGATTATAGTAGCAGCAATTTTATTAGGAGTAATGAGGATTATAGTAGCAGCAAATGTATTTGGAGTAACGAGGATTATAGTAGCAGCAATTGTATTAGGAGTAATGATGATTATAGTAGCAGCAATTATATTAGGAGTAATGATGATTATAGTAGCAGCAATTGTATTAGGAGTAATGATGATTATAGTAGCAGCAATTGTATTAGGAGTAATGATGATTATAGTAGCAGCAATTGTATTAGGAGTAATGATGATTATAGTAGCAGCAATTGTATTAGGAGTGATTATGATTATAGTAGCAGCGATCGTATTAGGAGTAATGATGATTATAGTAGCAGCAATCGGATTAGGAGTGATGATGATTATAGTAGCAGCAATCGTATTAGGAGTGATGATGATTATAGTAGCAGCAATCGTATTAGGAGTGATGACGATTATAGTAGCAGCATTCGTATTAGGAGTGATGATGATTATAGTAGCAGCAATTGTATTAGGAGTGATGATGATTATAGTAGCAGCAATCGTATTAGGAGTGATGATGATTACAGTAGCAGCAATCGTATTAGGAGTGATGATGATTATAGTAGCAGCAATCGTATTAGGAGTAATGATGATTACAGTAGCAGCAATTGTATTAGGAGTGATTATGATTATAGTAGCAGCAATCGTATTAGGAGTGATGATGATTATAGTAGCAGCAATTGTATTAGGAGTTATTATGATTATAGTAGCAGCAATCGTATTAGGAGTGATGATGATTATAGTAGCAGCAATCGTATTAGGAGTAATGATGATTACAGTAGCAGCAATCGTATTAGGAGTAATGATGATTACAGTAGCAGCAATCGTATTAGGAGTGATGATGATTATAGTAGCAGCAATTGTATTAACAGTAATGATGATTATATTAGAAGCAATTGAAGTAATTTTAAGGTTTTTAGTTAGTAAGTTAGATAATAATTTGGTTTTTTAGTTAGTAAGTTAGTTAATTAGTTGGGTTATCATCATTGCACTCCGGATATGTTCATAGGTGCTCAGATCCTCCCCTCAGTATGAACATCAGCCTGCGATGGCTAATTATACCAGTTATATGTTGATTAAAAATTGTTTTGATGTGCATAGCAGCGATTGTATTATGAGTAATGGAGTTATAACAGTTGCAGTAGCAGCCAGTACCACAGTGGCAGTAGCAGCCAGTACCACAGTAGCAGTAGCAGCCAGTACCACAGTAGCAGTAGCAGCCAGTACCACAGTAGCAGCCAGTACCACAGTAGCAGCCAGTACCACAGTAGCAGCCAGTACCACAGTAGCAGCCAGTACCACAGTAGCAGCCAGTACCACAGTAGCAGCCAGTACCACAGTAGCAGTAGCAGCCAGTACCACAGTAGCAGTAGCAGCCAGTACCACACTAGCAGCCAGTACCACAGTGGCAGTAGCAGCCAGTACCACAGTGGCAGTAGCAGCCAGTACCACAGTAGCAGTAGCAGCCAGTACCACAGTAGCAGCCAGTACCACAGTAGCAGTAGCAGCCAGTACCACAGTAGCAGTAGCAGCCAGTACCACAGTGGCAGTAGCAGCCAGTACCACAGTGGCAGTAGCAGCCAGTACCACAGTAGCAGTAGCAGCCACGAACACGGTAGCAGCCAGTACCACAGCAACAGTAGCAGCCAGTACCACAGTAGCAGCCAGTACCACAGTAGCAGTAGCAGCCAGGAACACAGTAGCAGCAAGTACCACATGAGCAGTAGCAGCCAGTACCACAGTAGCAGTAGCAGCCAGTAACACAGCAACAGTAGCAGCCAGTACCACAGTAGCAGTAGCAGCCAGTACCACAGTAGCAGTAGCAGCCAGTACCACAGCAACACTAGCAGCCAGTACCACAGTAGCAGCCAGTACCACAGTGGCAGTAGCAGCCAGTAACACAGTGGCAGTAGCAGCCAGTAACACAGTAGCAGCCAGTACCACAGTAGCAGTAGCAGCCAGTACCACAGTAGCAGTAGTAGCCAGTACCACAGCAACAGTAGCAGCCAGTACCACAGTAGCAGCAGTACCACAGTGGCACTAGCAGCCAGTACCACAGTGGCAGTAGCACCCAGTACCACAGAAGCAGCCAGTACCACAGTAGCAGCCAGTACCAGATTGGCAACCAGTACCACAGTGGCAGTAGCAGCCAGTACCACAGTGGCAGTAGCAGCCAGTACCACAGTAGCAGTAGCACCCAGTACCACAGTGGCAGTAGCAACCAGTACCACAGTGGCAGTAGCAGCCAGTACCACAGTAGCAGTAGCAGCCAGTACCACAGTTGCAGTAGCAGCCAGTACCACAGTAGCAGCGAGTACCACAGTAGCAGCCAGTACCACAGTAGCAGCCAGTACCACAGTAGCAGCTAGTACCACAGTAGCAGCCAGTACCACAGTAGCAGCCAGTACCACAGTAGCAGCCAGTACCACAGTAGCAGCCAGTACCACAGTAGCAGCTAGTACCACAGTAGCAGTAGCAGCCAGTACCACAGTAGCAGCCAGTAACACAATAACAGTAGCAGCCAGTACCACAGTAGCAGCCAGTAGCACAGTAGCAGCCAGTACCACAGTAGCAGCCAGTACCACAGTAGCAGCCAGTACCACAGTAGCAGCCAGTACCACAGTAGCAGCCAGTAGCACAGTAGCAGTAGCAGCCAGTACCACAGTAGCAGTAGCAGCTAGTACCACAGTAGCAGCCAGTACCACAGTGGCAGTAGCAGCCAGTACCACAGTAGCAGCCAGTACCACAGCAGCAGCCAGTACCACAGTAGCAGCCAGTACCACAGTAGCAGCCAGTACCACAGTAGCAGCCAGTACCACATTAGCAGCCAGTACCACAGTAGCAGTAGCAGCCAGTACCACAGTAGCAGTAGCAGCTAGTACCACAGTAGCAGCCAGTACCACAGTAGCAGTAGCAGCTAGTACCACAGTAGCAGCCAGTACCACAGTGGCAGTAGCAGCCAGTACCACAGTCAGCCAGTACCACAGTAGCAGCTAGTACCACAGTAGCAGCCAGTACCACAGTAGCAGCCAGTACCACAATAGCAGCCAGTACCACAGTAGCAGCCAGTACCACAGTGGAGGCTGGCTGCAATGCATCTACTCCGTCTTTTCGGAATTTTACTTGGTGAGGTCACAATCTTTCCCACAGTATGACTCTCGTACCACTGTCCTAAAGACCATCCTAGAAATCGAGCCTAAAATGTCCGGGTAATGTAAGTTAGCGACGTCTCCACAGACGACATTTTGACAAGCGCCACCACAAATAAAGAGTTGCAGTTCAGATGGCACTGGTTAACCGTATGTCCATCTCTACTTTCCTCTGAGTTTCATTGTTATTCAGATCCTTGTGGGACATCATATCATTATTATCAGACATTTGTGCAGTGCAGAAGACAAAAACATGCGTGCCAGAGATGAGGAATTAATCACTGGATGCTAGATAATCTACTTTTAACGTCAAAAATCAGCTAATTGTGCATAATAAAGATACCAGAACGTTGTTCTGACATAACCATTCTTTCAGTTGCACGACAGTTACAAAATGGTTACAAGACGATGGCACGACTCGAGCAACATACACAGCTTAATACACAAAAGTTAAGTTATCAGTTACATAATACAGAAGCACGACATTTGGGTATATAACAGTTGTCAATACAGTGGCAGAAATAAACCAGCAATGCGAGCAAAATCCCTGCAAAACAGAGACAGTTATAACAGTGCCATTAAATTGTGAACGTCTACAAGTGTTTTGCCGCCCAACAATGGACGGCCTTCATGCTGCCGTGGCAGAGTTAACTATCGCCGTTTTGTCAATGACATGTCAAACACACACTGGTTGTGTTTAGAGAGGCGCGAGAGAAAGGATCCAGTAGGATTTAATTCAGCTTCCGTTGTTGTAGCCCTGTGTGTACAAACTAATGGTACTTCAAAACCCGATCGCTAATTAATTATTCATTGTCCTGGTTGCAATCATTCTTGGCCTTATCAAAACTTGTGTCAACAGAAGTTGCTGTTGCATTGTGGCTTGTGAGCTTGTCCACACACAACTAAATTCCCGGTAAGAGACGTAATTTTTTTTCAAAATCTCACCCTGACTGCCAGCGAGGGTCATAATCAAACCTGAAGGTTGAACGCGGTTTCTGGGTCTTGCGCAGGGGGAATTCTTATTTACATCACAGCACTTTGTGTCACGGGGTGTTTATCGCTGGTTGTGAGGTCCTGGTGTGTTTGAACGTCACTCAAGCTTGTCAACAGAACCAAGATCAGCTTTAGTCCCCAGAAGTATAAACCCATTTTTTTAATGAAAAACACAGGGATCCTTTTCACGCCACATCGGGTGTCTCAATTGGATTACTTGTTGGGTTACGTGCTCAACGTCACGCCGGCATTCTTGATTTCCTAGGACATCTCTTCTCACTAACTGTAGGCTCTGGTGTGTGTTCCGTGGATAACCACTATGGTCACACGCGGAAAATTTTCACTTATCGGGTCTATCCAAACCCAAATACTATTTTCATTTCTGTTCGGCAAAGTAAAATACTCAAAATGTTAAAACTATAAATAATGGCGGTCTGCCATGTGAGGAAAGAAGCATTAAGCCCAGAGACGCGCAGATACCAGAACTTTAGAAACGAAAGTGGCGCAAATAAACAAGACCACAAATATAGCCAGAGACTTTTGGCAGCTTCGGAAAGCTAGCAGCAGTCTGAAAATGGTTGATTTTTTTATTTTATCTTTTCTTAAAAGGAAAGGAATTGGAATTCCGTGGCTCCAGCTTGGAGAAGGAAAATAGACTTACTGCCCCTTAACAAGGATGTCGTAGGAGACGAGTAATTAGGGGTGTTTCCTTCAATGATGCTCTCCTCGGCCTCTGTGGCTTAGGTGTTGCAAACGCACTTCGTAATGCCGGGTGCAGGGTTCAATCCCAGCTGCAGACGATTTGTCAACAGACCTTCTTGCGTTGGTTTCGACAATGACATCAACAGCCGACCGTTTAGAAGGCAATGGCAGCTACTGAACGTAAATTTACACAGAGAAACCACAACAGCCACACACACACAAAAGTTGGAGTTGGTTCCACAACCTCCTGTAAAGGATACGCAACTAACTTTCCTTCAGAGGCGGAGTGCATCTGTCTGATAGGCAAGGGGCCAACAGTCAGCATACGAAATAAGTCAGAACTGTTACATGGATGTGCACCTTAACTCAAGCTGTGGGTCATGGCCGAAAGTCCACGAGTGGACGAACAACCAGAACTTTCTGTCGACCTTTATAACCGGTGATTGTTACGAAGAAGAATACTTTAGGCTAGGTCGATTTTAGGAACAGGGAACCTCGAAACCTGGTTCAACAGTACAGCCGTATAGCACAGTAATATGGGGCTATAGCACAGTAATGAAGGGGTGTAGCTCAGTAATGTGGGGCTATAGCTCAGTAATGTTTGGCTATAGCACAGTAATGTGGGGCTATAAATCAGTAATATGAGGCTATAACACAGTAATATGAGGCTATAGCACAGTAATGTGGGGCTATAGCACAGTAATGTGGGGCTATAGCTCAGTTATGTGGGGCTATAGCTCAGTTATGTGGGGCTATAGCACAGTAATGTGGGGCTATAGCTCAGTTATGTGGGGCTATAGCACAGTAATGTGGGGCTATAGCTCAGTTATGTGGGGCTATAGCACTGTAATGTGGGGCTATAGCACAGTAATGTGGGGCTATAGCTCAGTTATGTGGGGCTATAGCACAATAATGTTGGGCTATAGCACAGTAATGTGGGGCTATAGCACAGTAATGTGGGGCTATAGCACTGTAATGTGGGGCTATAGCACAGTAATGTGGGGCTATAGCACAGTAATGTGGGGCTATAAATCAGTAATATGAGGCTATAAAACAGAAATGTGAGGCTATAGCACAGTAATGTGGGGCTATAGCTCAGTTATGTGGGGCTATAGCACAATAATGTGGGGCTATAGCACAGTAATGTGGGGCTATAGCACAGTAATGTGGGGCTATAGCACTGTAATGTGGGGCTATAGCACAGTAATGTGGGGCTATAGCACAGTAATGTGGGGCTATAAATCAGTAATATGAGGCTATAACACAGAAATGTGAGGCTATAGCACTGTAATGTGGGGCTATAGCTCAGTTATGTGGGGCTGTAGCACAATAATGTGGGACAATAGCACAGTAATGATGGGCTATAGCAGAGTAATGTGGGGCCACCATAACATGGTTACGAAGTAGATCGGTGTGGGAAAGAGCGACCAGCAGTGAACATCACAGTGAACATCACAGTGTACAGAGAGTTTTTAGAACTAGTTTCTCCTATCTAGGACACAAAGAAACTGATGATGGAAGAAGCGAAACAGAAGTCAAAAATAGAATAGGAATGGCTACAACTGTCTCTTAGAAGATACGCAAGTTAGTGACGAAGAAATAAACAACACACTCAAAATGAGAATCGTCAAATATGATGTATACTCAGTCCTGCTGTATGGTGCAGAAACTTGGAGACCTGGGTAAACAGAGGAATAGGTAATTATTTCATGGAAACAACAACAGTCTAGAGCAGGGGTTCTGGAGAGGCTACAAATCAAAAGAGAATTACTGAAAGAGACAGTTGAAACACTTTGTCCACATCATAAGACATAACACACTTTTAAAAACCATACAGGAGGGAAAGGTGGAAGACAAGAGAGCAAGAGGTAGGCAACGATACAAGTGGAAGAACAACATCAAAAGATGTACGGTACGGGCAGCAGTCTGAGAGAGTGTACAACCAGGACAAGAGACAGGGTAGTGTTGGAGATCCTTTGCAGCCAACCTTCACAGTAGAGACGGCACCTGGTTGATTGAGATCAGCGTGTGTGGGTCGGGCATGGACTTTAGGAAAGGTCTTGGGAATAAAGGAAGTGCTGTTAAACGGTCTAATACTACTGCATCGAGGAATATCCTCATGTGACTTGAACCAGAACAGCAATGGCCACAATCTATGCACACGACAACTTGTGCCATCTGTCGAGGAACATAATAGTGATGAAGATCGAATGCCTCATTCACTGACGTCATTACATGGCGTCTGGATATTAACCTAAGACATTAACATGGAAGCCAGAGTTCAGAGCGGGAGAAGAGAGAGAGAGAGAGAAAGAACACTTATGACATTGTTAGAATTGGACATTGTCCTCTATTACCAACACCCATTATACATTATTGATCACCACTGATCTATGAAATTGGATTTCTTTTTAAGCCGCCATTAATCTTAGATTTACATTTATGTTATCATGCGTGGCAGACGAGGAACCGACGCAAATCGATACTGCAATTAATGTTGAATATAAAGTGACTTTTCTAGTTCACTGTCATGCTGAATACTCCACATTGTCATACAGAATATTCTACAACGCTTTCATACAAAACATTAGTGAATTCCACATTTTCATATTCAATGTCGTTGAATTAAACTGCGAAATATTATTGGGATGAACAATTTCATATAGAATGAAACCAAATTAAACACTTTCATACAGACTATTATTGAGATAAACACATTCATGCAAAATATTGTAAATTTCAACACTTTCTCAAAGAATATTGTAGATCGACACACTTTCATACAATGTACCTAATGTTCCAAGCCTCACAGTTAGGAACAATAACATCAAAAGAGAAAGCAAATTGAGGTACCTGGGTATTATTTTCGATAGAAGATTGTCCTTCATGGATCATGTTGAAGTAGTGGCAAAGAAATGCCAAAACGGAATCAATGTTCTCAAGATTATGGCAGCAATGGACATAAAACAAAGAATGCTGTTCACAATGATCCAGCATGTGATCATGCTGGTGAAAGATTATGGACTTGGAATGCTAACCATATCAAACAGTTAGCTGATGAAATTTGAACGCATGCATACAGAATGAAGCTGTGCGGGTAATTCTGGGATGTACTAGAGATACCCCGGTAGTATGTATGCGATACATACTTGCACTGCCTACTATTGCAGACAGGCTCAACGTTCTGCAAGCAAAGTCATATCTCAGAGTAGCTGCAGGCAAGAAGCACCTCCTGCATGAAGCCCTGGGTAGACCTAAGGGTCTCAGACTGAAAAGAGGAAGGTCTTGGATAGCGCAAGCTGAAGACACAATCAGACTTGTGTGCAGGCTTGATACATTTGGGCGAGGTGAGGTCAAAGTGTCCGAGCAAGTTTCAGAATTGTGCAGGGTTCTTATCACTTTGGGTCGTGAGTGCAGGGACTGGCCAGCTGGCGCTGCAAAATCAGAAGTTCAACAAATGTTTCATGACAATTCCCGCCCAAGTGATGTGATTGTCTATACAGATAGCTCAGTGTTGAGAGGCAGAGGAAGTGCATGGGGGTTCATGGCAAAAGCGAATGGACGTCGCATAGTGCAACAAGGCCTGGCAAATGATATCAAAACGTCTATATAGTTTGGGAATGGATGTGGAGGCGGTCACTGTCGCATTCCGCTTGCTTGAGAATCATCTGTATACACATGTCGTGATTGTAACTGACTCACAGGAAATGTTGAGAAAGGTGGAGACAGGTATGCTCCGTGCAGAATGGCAAGCACCACTTCATAGGTCCCGGGTAGTTAGCATCCTTTGATATTCTCTCCAGTATGCTGGTGTGTTGGGACATGAGCATGCAGATAGATTGGCCAGTTCTGCACCACTTGGTGGTGAACTGATGTATGACAAGCTAGATGTTGTGGGGCCCTCTGGGAGCGAGTAAACAATGCGGAAGCGCCAATAGATCATTATGATCTGAGGCGAATGGCTCTGCGGAGAGTTACCAGGGGATCTGGCCGACGCTCAACACTCAAGGGACAGGTGAGACGGATATACAATCAGACAGTTGCTGGTGTCCTCAGAACTGGAACTCTTCGTTTGATGTTAAAGATGGGGACAGAGCGCTTGTGAGAGTGTCCCGAGTTCTATGATGCCGATTCTTTATTCAGCATTCACCATTCAACTTTCATATAGAATATTGTTGATTTCAACATTTTCTCAAAGAATATTGTAGATCTAAACACTTTCACACCTTATTCTCATGACTTCTACTGATTTTTCAATATTTATCTTTATGTGATGTTTGAGGCAACTGTCGTGTAGTTGTAAAATCTTTCAAAGATGATTGCATGTCGAGAAAATGGCGCTGTATTGGACATATCATGAGAAGAAACCAGCAGAGAATCGATAAACAGGCCCTGAAATGTGAACTAAAAGTAATACGAAAGTGAGTCCGCCCCCCCCCCCCCCCCCCCCAATAAAACAACCTAAACGAATTTTATGAAGAGATGCCAAAGTTGAAAGACGGGATTCCATCAACCAGGTTGAACTGACTGTGCAGGATAGCTGATTATGGCACAACAAAACAATGATGGTCGGCGTCTGTGGCTTAGGCGTGTGTTCAGAAAGTTAGACGTGGGGTGGGTCTGAAGACTTTGGCTGGAGTCTCTTAGACAGTGGGCGTCTGTGGCTTAGGCGTGTGCTTTAGGAAGTTAGAGGTGGGGTGGGCCTGAAGACTTTGGCTGGAGTCTCTGAGACAGTGGGCGTCTGTGGCTTAGGCGTGTGCTTTAGGAAGTTAGAGGTGGGGTGGGTCTGAAGACTTTGGCTGGAGTCTCTGAGACAGTGGGCGTCTGTGGCTTAGGCGTGTGCTTTAGGAAGTTAGAGGTGGGGTGGGCCTGAAGACTTTGGCTGGAGTCTCTGAGACAGTGGGCGTCTGTGGCTTAGGCGTGTGCTTTAGGAAGTTAGAGGTGGGGTGGGTCTGAAGACTTTGGCTGGAGTCTCTGAGACAGTGGGCGTCTGTGGCTTAGGCGTGTGCTTTAGGAAGTTAGAGGTGGGGTGGGTCTGAAGACTTTGGCTGGAGTCTCTGAGACAGTGGGCGTCTGTGGCTTAGGCGTGTGCTTTAAGAAGTTACAGGTGGGGTGGGTCTGCAGACTTTGGCTGGAGTCTCTGAGACAGTGGGCGTCTGTGGCTTAGGCGTGTGCTTTAGGAAGTTAGAGGTGGGGTGGGTCTGAAGACTTTGGCTGGAGTCTCTGAGACAGTGGGCGTCTGTGGCTTAGGCGTGTGCTTTAAGAAGTTACAGGTGGGGTGGGTCTGCAGACTTTGGCTGGAGTCTCTGAGAAAGTCGGCGCTGACAAATATCAGTTTCAAAATCGTGCCAGGGCACGCAGGAGTGCAGGCAAATAGGACAACGGATAAGCTTGCAGATAACGCTACCGTGAAGGGTGATATTATAAATGCAATACGAGATTTAGGACGTTAGAGAGAACCAGGTGATGGCTGAGAATCTGCCGCCATGAACAGGCTGTAAGAACAACATTGTAAAAGGGGAATGGCCTGACAAGAGCACTATGCAGTTAACCAAAAAAGAATAAGAAAACGCTGCGGTGTTTACTGAGGAGGGGATCCGGGCACTTATGGATTGAGTGGTTCGATATGCAGTGAGGATAATCTGTCGACTAACTAACTGCACACACCGCAGTGATAAGTTACAATTATAACAATGGCATTAATCTCGGATATAAATATAACTTTGTTTAAATATTAATTACAGGTTTTCAAAGGGTTTGTTTTATCAGGAAGTATTTGATGATCACATATGACTATATTTCATTATTACCCAGTGTGTTTAAAGGCAAGCGATTCTGCTGGATTACATGCATATCACTCACACTCTCGCCGTTCGTCCATTAATTGCGTTGCATAAAGCACAACATTCAGTAGTTTCAGAAACGACCCCGGGATTTCCGAAACGTCTGCACTAGCGAATTAAGAACAAAGACCGAAATCGAACCCAAACCATTCAGAGCGTGAGGCGAACAGCCCTGCGCCGCAGGGATTACGCGAAAACCAAAACAAGTAAGACCAGACTATGATTTTAACACTCACATCATATCCGCACTTTCAGTCAGCTTCATACTAGCCTCTGTTTAGCACTGCTAGAGAAACACATCTGCAGCAAATCCAGCAAGCATTACAATCTTAAACATCTAATTTGGTCGAGTTCTGGAAAGAAAGCTGGCAACGCGCGAACAGCCGTGGCCAGGTAGTTTTACATGTCCGCCGTAAATCAGCGGCCGTTAATAAAACACTAACAGGAGTTTCATAGCTGCATTAAGTGCATTGCTTGCCGTGGGCTGGATCGATAACGCCATGGACCGATATATTTACTATGTCCCTCCCGTTTCATGTACTCGTTTCTCCCTCGTCAAGTTTGCCCTTTGGTGAAACTTCCTTATAACGCTCCAGCCTCGTGCTGACTTATCTGTCCTTTTACACAAAAATAATTAACTTCCTATGCTGCGGGCAGTGCGGCACCAGTATACTAATGGAATCGACAGGAACCATTGGAACAAGTGCCTTGGGATTTGGCGCTAGCTTGATTACAGCAAAACTGACATGAATTAGGGCGCTTTACAATTATCTGTTAAATGCTGTGCTACCTACTTTTCGCTTCTATATTTCTTTCTTTCTTATTTCGTCACTCTCTCTCTCTCCGTCCCTCTCTCTCACTCTCTCTCACTCTCCCTATCTCTCTCTCACTCTCTCACTCTCACTCTCTCTCTCTCTCTCTCTCTCTCTCTCTCTCTCTCTCTCTCTCTCTCTCTCTCTCTCTCTCTCCTTTCTCGTTGAACATTTCCATTCCTAACGGTCTATCTTACCTAGACTAGACTGAACTCAGGCCACTAACTAGGCCCGCAACCTCCATTAACCATTGTACTCGAGACACCATTAGGAAATATTAAAACCAGATTAAAGTTTCGTGAGGTGAAATATCTAGAACAGTAACGTTACTTCGTCCGACCGAGTGATCATCGTTTGTGTTCTAAAAGGTTTCACAGGTCTTCTCTGAGGCTGTTATGATAGCTGTATACCCTGTGCTAGCTGTTACATCACCTACTTTGTCTCACTTGAGACTTTAACTCTTTAGGTGTTTATAATTTTACTACTTTAACTCATCTTTTCTTAGTCTGGTAGTCTGGTAGTCTTAATTTCAGCTTCATAGCAAACGTGTCACCCCATTGTTGCTCCGCTCCTGTGCCAACAAAAAACACACATAATGTTTATCACAGTTCCCTTATGGAAAGATTGACAGTCTGCTGACTCAGCATCTAGCATACACTCGCATTAAAGCATATGGTAGCCATCTGATATGCTAAGACAAACTGCCCGACATTAGAAATGCAGTTCATCATTGATGGTAGCAGAAGTCACCAACAGATTAGCAGTTGCACATGCGATAAATTTTAATCACATAAGGGCACCACCACATTGCGACAACACCATTTTCTGAATCTACAATTCACACCACCACGTTGGTCACAGTCAAAAAAACATTCTAAATAAAATGCGCAGCTCACAGTGTCAAGCCGAGCATTCAACTCAGAAACTATATCCTTTCAGTCTACAAATGAAGCAGAAATGCAACGGCCACCGTTTGGCAGAAGCAAAAAATTTGCCTCGGCTCCAAACTTTGCCAGGGCCTAGCTTCCATTTCTTAGTTGTTTCTTTGACCTAAATTTCAGTGTTGCCACTTTGGATCTTTTATATCCAAATTTAGATCTTTTTCATTGCATTTAGATACTGCTTTTGACGTTTAGATCGTAAATATTTTTCTAGATCTTTTCATATGGAGTTAGATATTTTATAGATTTTTTTTCTTTCATTGTTAATTTAATAATTACTATGTAAAATATTTACTACAATATGATGACAAAATTAAAAACTGGGGATATGACCAAAGCTTGTTGTAAGTACTGCAAGTGTGAAATTAAAGCGAAAATACAAAACTCAAAGAGTCATGCAGAGACTAAAAAAGCATAAAACTGCAGTTTCATTTAAAGATATTACACCGCTGACATCTGTTTTCAGAACTATACTGATAAATAAATCATCACAAGTTGAAGTATCAGTCGCAATGTTTTTAATTTGTCACTGTGCAATTTCAAACTGTGACCATTTGATCGATTTGTCAAAAATCTTGGACTAGTTCAATTTGAAAAGTGTGATGTAGAAAGTATAGTTTAGGAACCGAAGGACCTTTTAATCAGCAAACAGTTAGGCTTGAAGAATTCGGCTGTAATTGGTACTGATAATGCCTCAGCGATTGAAGTGAGACAATTTAAAGATGCCTCATCAAATAGTCCATTCTGTAAGCTCTTTAGAGTGCCATGTCTGCCATGATACTACCCCACTCAAATGCTGACGTAGAAAGAAATTTGATCTCTTAAATGCTATCGTGCCATTATAATTCCGCCTGATGAGACTAGAGAAATAAGCCTACTGTTCCACTTATAAAAAAAATTTGAACAGCTAAAGCATACCAGGGTCATTTTGGATATGAAGCTTCAACTTCATTATCCAAGCTAAGTTTGTCCTGTGGATCTTGTGAGGCAGACATAAGTGAAGATGAGGACATGATTATGTAGGGTAAGTCATAACAAAAGCTATGTAATTTTTGACTTTTTAAATTTGAATGTTTTTTCTAGATCTTTTCCACGCAGATTTAGATCTTTTTAAATATTTTTTGACACCGTTTTGGATATTTTTTGTCAAAGAAAAGTGGCAACACTGCTAAATTTGGTATTAACCTCGGTTTAACAAGATGGCGTCTGTTGCAACAAAATGTCACTGACATGACGGTGGAGAATACTGTATCACCGACAGTTTACTGTTGCCTCGCTAGTATATCTTGACAATTTTAACGGAAAACCCGGGATAAACGATGGTGAAACGGGCATTTGAGTCTGATGTTTTGCAGGCGAAAGGTTACATTTATTAGCTTTATTTTATTGAATTGCTATTGTGGTATACACCCGAAGCTGATATGATCCACCCAAATATGTCATGCAAGACACTGAGCAGTCGGCTGTGTGTTTTCCTTGCGAAGATTTCAAACGGGCAACCATTGCTGAAACATTGCCTTACGTTTGACAAGAGTGTCAAGAGATTCTTGCTTTTTAATTATTATTTTTTGTTGGTCCGAACACATAGATCAATCAATCATGTGTCGTCTCCACAGTGAAGCTACTATGCAACTTCAGCACACTTTGTCTCTTGTTTTGGCTGCACACTCTCCCAGACTGCTGTTTTTCCATCTATTGATGTTGTCCTCCCACACATCTCGATGTCTATCTCTTCCTCACTTGCCTTCTACTTTTCTCTCCAGTCTGGATTTAAAATAGTGTTATATCTTTTAGTGTGACCGAAATATTTCAATTGCCTGTGATTTTTTTCTTTGTGAATCACTGGGTGCTAAATCTACAGATTGTAGACACAGAAGAGATATGCAGAAATGTTCTTGTAAAGAACAGTGCTTGGGAGATCCGATTGATGACAGGAAGTCGGGGATATAGCAGCAAAATGATGCTCACGTGATATTTAAGACACCTTTCGTATGAACATGTAAAAAGGCTTTGGCAAACAGACCAAAAATCCACACTGACATTTTGTAAATCATCTGCAACATGATGATGAGTATGATGATTTTCAGAAAAAAAGCTTGCAATAGGATAAGAACGATGATATCTATCTATCTATCTATCTATCTATCTATCTATCTATCTATCTATCTATCTATCTATCTATCTATCTATCTATCTATCTATCTATCTATCTATCTATCTATCTATCTATCTATCTATCTATCTATCTATCTGTCTGTCTGTCTGTCTGTCTGTCTGTCTGTCTGTCTGTCTGTCTGTCTGTCTGTCTGTCTGTCTGTCTGTCTGTCTGTCTGTCTGTCTGTCTGTCTGTCTGTCTGTCTGTCTGTCTGTCTGTCTGTCTGTCTGTCTGTCTGTCTGTCTGTCTGTCTGTCTGTCTGTCTGTCTGTCTGTCTGTCTGTCTGTCTGTCTGTCTGTCTGTCTGTCTGTCTGTCTGTCTGTCTGTCTGTCTGTCTGTCTGTCTGTCTGTCTGTCTGTCTGTCTGTCTGTCTATATATATATATATATATATATATATATCTCTGTCTGTCTGTCGGTCTGTCGGTCTGTCGGTCTGTCGGTCTGTCTGTCTGTCTGTCTGTCTGTCTGTCTGTCTGTCTGTCTGTCTGTCTGTCTGTCTGTCTGTCTGTCTGTCTGTCTGTCTGTCTGTCTGTCTGTCTGTCTGTCTGTCTGTCTGTCTGTCTGTCTGTCTGTCTGTCTGTATGTATGTCTGTCTGTCGGTCGGTTGGTCTGTCTGTCGGTTTGTCTGACTGTCTGACTGTCTGTCCGTCCGTCAGTCTGTCTGACTGTCTGTCCGTCCGTCTGTCTGTCCGTCCGTCTGTCTGTCTGTCTGTCTGTCGGTCAGTCTGTCTATCTTTCTGTATGTATGTCTGCATGTCTGTATGTCGCTGTGCATCTCTCTGTCCTTCCCTATATTTGCCAGGTTGAGCATCCTGTCAACCTGCCTGTATATTTTTTCCCCTCTTTGTAAACGGCTTTGTCTCTCCCTGTATCTATCTGTCTTTCTCTCTATTTGCTTGAGCCTGCGCTATCTGTCTGTTAGTCTATGGGTATCTCTTTCTCTTCCTATATGTGTGTTTGTGCTGTGTGTGTGTGGGTGTGTGTGGGTGTGTGTGGGTGTGTGTGTCTATGCACGCTTCAGCCTGCCAGTCAAACCAGCCTGTATTTGTTTCCTACTTTCTGTAAGCGGCTCTGTAGTCGATCAGTGATCTTACATCGCCAATACCTGTCCGGTATTTACTATCGCCTGTCCTTGTATTTGATCATTATTGACAAAACAGACCAGACCGGTTGCTTAGCTCTGTCCCACAATTTGTCTACTAATATCATGTTCATTAACAGGAGCAGTGATATCGATCAGTAGTATCAATGCCAAGGGTTCATATTTGAGTTCGACGGCGGATTGGGCGGAGAGATATGTTTCTCTCCCCCTCGGCCACCGGCCAAGAAGTTCCTGGATCGATCGTTGTGTGTTATTTGCATGAAAATAAAATATGTCATAAACAAAACTTCAGAGTAAATACTGAATGTTAATGTGAAATAAATTTTTTAAAAAGTAGTAGCTGTTAATTGTACCATTTGTATTACTAAACAAAGTAAAACAGGAGAAACAAGTGCTAAACCTTTATCGTCCTGACCATTATCAGCTTCCATGCACTTGTGTCGAGAGTCAGTGGTGTGAACAGATGGTGGTCTAGAGCTCGATGGCTGGTACTGGCTGTTGTCGTTCGATGTGACTGAGCCCTGTATTTGCTGTCTGTAGTGGTGTTGGAATGCCCACTAACAGTGTATTTACTGTCTGTAGTGATGTTGAAATGCCCACTAACGACTAACAATGTATTTACTGTCTGTAGTGATGTTGGGATGTCCACTAATGACTAACAATGTATTTACTGTCTGTAGTGATGTTGGAATGCCTACTAACGACTAACAATGTATTTACTGTCTGTAGTGATGTTGGAATGCCTACTAACGACTAACAATGTATTTGCTAGATTATATTGTCACACAGTCTCTCATATATCGTTTCTCATTCGTCTATAGTGCTATAACTGGCTGCCTTCCTCAAGCCTCCAGTCTCATGAATATTTAGTGAGAAAACTGGAGTACACGGTGACGGTGAGAAAACTGGAGTACACGGTGACGGTGAGAAAACTGGAGTACACGGTGACGGTGAGAAAACTGGAGTACACCGTGACGGTGAGAAAACTTGAGTACACGGGGACGGTGAGAAAACTGGAGTACACCGTGACGGTGAGAAAACTGGAGTACACGGTCACGGTGAGAAAACTGGAGTACACCGTGACGGCTGGAAAACTGGAGTACACCATGTCAGCGGTAAAACTGGAATACACCGTGACGTTGGGAAAGTTGTTGGGCAAAAGAGGAAGAGGGACCCCTAGAGAGAAGACAATGGACAGTTTGAAACTTCACATTAAAGATCACCTGTGTAAGAGTTGACTTGAAATAAACGAGACAGAAGGCTGTGGATAGACACGACTTCCAAAGGCACACAACTTGGAATAAATGAATGAGTACACACATGCACTTGCTTTTGACATCTGTGTTTCTGTTTTCCTCCCGTCTCCATAATGATACTTCCTAGATCAGCGCTTCCCTGTCTGTGATCCGCTTAACACTTTGGGCCCCACTTGCACTTCTCCAGGGCTCTGTGGCTCTCTAGGAAAATAAACATTGAATGAAATTCCTGATTAGGAAACGAATAGAAGAATAAACATTTAAAAAAAAAAACAGAAATAACATTCTTCTGACTGAAGTGGAATGTCATGTCTCCTCTAACAGACGATGCTTTGTCATCTTACACCACTAGATCCAACATTAGTGCAGCGCAAGAACGAGACAAGTATACTACATATTATGTGCTGTGAAATTGTATTCTTAAGTAGTTTATACACACATACAAAAACACACTCACGCGTATACACACATACACACACACACACACACACACTGTGCTAGGCAGAGGAGGCCTCTATAGGCACAATGCCTATGACAAACCGCCCTGTATTGGCACTGCTCTCACAGAAAGAAACTGCAACCTACTGCGAGTATTCTGCAAAGAAACGTCATGTCTGTGCAACAATCGGAATACGTAAACGACGTTATGTAATGAGAAATGGAAAACTGGAGTGCATCGTGACGGTAGGAAAGTTGTAGGGGAGGAGAGGAGAGTCAGGCCGAGACGTGTGACGTGATGGTCTTTGATCCTGAGGAAAATTAATTACCTTTCGTGTGCCAGATCAGTATGAAGTATTCCCCGTTGCTCATGTTGAGGACATCCGTTTGTCCACAGACTATATCCCACAATAGGGCCGCCGCGGTTTAGCGGTTTAATGCTCGCCTGCATGGGTTCAACTGAGAATGGAACCAGATTTACTTTTCAGACATGACTTTATCTTTCAAGTCGACCCAGCCCTAAATGGGTGTCAGGTAAAGTCCAGCGTAGTAAAGGCGGCCGGTGTGATGTTGTCTACATCACCTATTGAGGTCTATATTCAGGTCTATACAATCACGAGTCTAGCCTTATATGCCCGATACGCCATGGTCTGTTAATGGATCTTTACTTCACATACATCTTGTATAATGCACAGCTGAAACAAACATTGACAACATTTTGAACAGTATGAAAGTTAAACACATTTTCTTGCTCTCTTGTCTTATTTACTATGCCATCAACTTTCCAACTAACAGTTTCAATCCTTGATTGTACACACATCCAATAAACACGGTTCACTCTGTCGATTTCTCAATCATCATTGATTAATACTTATGTCTCTGGCGACCACGAGGCGGGTGTGTCACTCGTTTGGACCGCAATCTGTTGGCCTATAAATGTTGTGTTCGCACCCTGTTGGCTTAACAAATTACATTACCAAGGCGAGTCAACCAACCCTTTGCTAAGCTCTCTGTTCTGTTCTCATACAGTTGTTGATTATTTATACAGCCATTTTGACTTCTCGTCCAGGGGATGTGGTTGAGTAGTGAATCGTGCAGAGAGTTTTCCAGGACCAGGGTTCGAGCAGATTTGTGTTTACCAGATCATGCACCCGTGTTTCCAGGCTGACACAACTTAAAATGTGTACCAATAAATATTCTAGGAAGTCATGGTGGCGATCGCCATGTTGACTACACCATCCGTCAACAACTGATACAAGTAACAAACTTCTTGCAGCGCCCTCGCGCTTATTGGGCATATAGTGCTAGACATATTTTTTTTTAAAGATTAATCGGTACTAGGTGGGTAGTGTGGTATACACCACACTGGCCGCCTTTAGTTCCCAGCACTTTACCTTTACCCATTTAAGGCTGGCCGTACAGGGAGCCAAAGTACGATGGGAAGTCAAAAAGTAAGTCACAGATGGCTGTTTAAAAAAAAAAAAAAAAAAACTTCAAACGATAAAACACTGTCGCTTAATTTTTTAACATAATTTTCACCAACATTGATGTACTTGTCCCATCGTTTTATCAGTCCTCCCAAACCTGATGCACAGAACTGCGTGCTCTGTTTTCTAAACCACATGTTCACTTCACATTCAACTTCTGCGTCATTCGCGAAATTTCTCGCCAAGGTGGTTTTTCAGTTGACCAAAACAGTGGAAACCACTACGGGCTAAGTCGGGGCTGTAAGGTGGATGTTCCAGAAGTTCCAACCCTAGATGGTTAACCGAACCGTATGTGGTCTGCCATTGGCAAGAAGGAGCAGTACTCCTCTAGTTAGCTGATCTGGACGTTTTCTTCGAACTGCATCATGAAGCATCGATATAACTGTACAGTTTAACTGCATCACATTGTCACATTTTTTAAGACTAGTTAAAAACACTCATTGACAATCCCAGAACACTGTCAGCATAAACTTTCGCTGCTGATGGCGTAACCTTGAATTTTCTAACACAAAGCGAAGAAGGATCTTTCCATTGCTTCGAATAACGCTTTGATTCGGGCTGGTAGTGATGCACCCTATTGCAGCTGCTGTAGAGTCAACCATTACTCGCCTGTCACTTCTACTAATCTCCCACACCAACTGCACGGATGCGTGCATTGCAATCTCAGCAAGACAAGATCGGACTTCAACAACAATTTTAGAGCGTTCATGCAAATCTTTTTGAATAGGAAGCATTTGTCTATGAAAGTCCTTTAAATGCAGCCCTTTTTCTCTCTCCCCCCCCCCCCCCCCCACAAAAACCCACAACAGCACATTGTTATTTGAGGTTACGTAAGTACAATAGTAATTTTGTTTCTGTGCTGCGAATGCGCATGCGGCACCTAGCGCCACTTAAAGAAAGAAACGGAGACATAAAGTTCGATCTTGCTGTCACCTAATGACACCAATACATTTTTCTGCCATCCCATAACCATTTACGTCTTACTTGTTGACTTATCCTGGTCATTTTCTTTTAAAAGTCCCACTCCGTTTCGATTTGAAACCGCGACTTTCGCATGTGCAGGCGAACGTCCAGCCGCTACACCAGGGTAGCTCTCCATCTGGAAATGGTTGCTCTCTAAAATGTGAATCTATGACTCTGCTTTGTGTGCCTCAAAATGTGAATCTATGACTCTGCTTTGTGTGCCTCAAAATGTGAATCTATGACTCTGCTTTGTGTGCCTCAAAATGTGAATCTATGACTCTGCTTTGTGTGCCTCAAAATGTGAATCTATGACTCTGCTTTGTGTGCCTCAAAATGTGAATCTATGACTCTGCTTTGAGTGCCTCAAAATGTGAATCTATGACTCTGCTTTGAGTGCCTCAAAATGTGAATCTATGACTCTGCTTTGTGTGCCTCAAAATGTGAATCTATGACTCTGCTTTGTGTGCCTCAAAATGTGAATCTATGACTCTGCTTTGTGTGCCTCAAAATGTGAAAATGTGCCTTTTACGTTTTCTGTGCAGTTTTTATTTTGCTGTTGATTATGTTGTTTTTGATAATGCCTAACATTACTGGGTTGATGGATTCTTGCTTCTATCTCTCCCTGTCTAGTATGTAACTGTTTGCAAAGAAACTCCATTAGTATTTAAATTCTTCCACTTGTTTCAAATTGTAGTCTTCTATGGAGGGTTCTGATTTCACAGTTTCTAGACAAATTTTGTTTTTGTGTATACTTAAGTCCACTGCTGGGTTGCTGGACCTGTCGAAGCTTCATTCTAAAAGAAACACGGAATGACATATAATTACATTCACACATACAACCACACATAAACAAACATGATTCTTCAATATGTACTTTCAAGAATTTTATTGACCAGAATTAAATTTTTTTTTTAAATCTGCATATGATAGGTCTTAAAATGAAATTCCCAACAGACCAGGAGAAAACAAACAGCACATGTCAAATTTGTAAATAAGGTTTGCCCAGTACACTTTTGGCTTGATGGTCAATTTCTCTGCTGGATTATTTCTCCAAGTTGTATATGATATTGATCATTGATGACGAAGCTAATTTCAAAACAAAAGTTCACAAAAACATATCAAAATGGAACTGACATGCTGCCTCAAACTAAACACCAAGAATGAAACAATCATAAATTTTCTGGTGTCCCTGTTAGGTCAATTTGCCCCCCTTGCTTTTTAAATAACTGTCCAGCTGTCAACCCGACACATCATGGCTTGTTGCGAATATTAATGCCCAGATTAGAACCCAGACTCCTAGCTTCATTTTCTTCAGAATTAAATTTAAACATTTCACCAGTTCTTGTTTTCTGATGAAAATTACCTCTGTAGTTTTACAAAGGCTAACATTTATTTCTCTTCTTTCTTCTGTGTTGTACAAAATATTTTCATTATTGAACAGAAGATAATCCTAGTAACAAATCATACTTGACATGTTTTCTGATGAATATATTTTCAGTCTTAGACAACAACAAAATAGATAACACATACAGAAACACAGATAACACATACACATACAGAAACACAGATAACACATACACATACAGAGACACAGATAACACACACACATACAGAAACACAGATAACATACACAGAATCAAGAAATAAACATGAGATCTTGTACACATATATGACGGCCATCTTACATTGTACAATTTGTACAATTTTATGACCATCTTTAAATTAAACTATTCTTTGTAAAATGTTTACATTTTATTCTCCGCCATTTTCAATATTATTGTGATGATCAGCGTAAATAAAGTCATCCATTTTTTCTGGAATGTCGGACAGTTTTTTTTTTAAATATGATCAATATTTTGTCTGGTCTTCTTTATTTAGTTCTGCATACAAGACTTCATTTGCATGGATTTTTATTTCTGGTTATTGTTGCAAACAGTAATGTTTTACAAATATTTCGATCATTTGTTTCGGCTACCAGTTGTCTCCACACACATTTTTGTTCCGATAATTTAAACAGACATCAGAACTCTTTACGATAATAAACGCCAGATATATAGGACCAAAATATTTGTTTCTTTGTGTCTGCTAGTAATTTAAATTGTTATGTGAAACCTGACCAAAAACATAATATTCTTAAATGAGTCAACCAGTAAGAGACAGGTAGTGTGTGGTGTGTGTTTTATGATTATGCTTGTGTGCACATTCACATTTTTTGGGGCAGATATTTCTACCAGAGTAAACTATAATATATACTTACAAAAATGTACCTTCTTTATCACAAGATTTTAATAACAGCTACAAATAAAAGGCATGTACTAAGTGAAAAAGCCCATGGCTAAAATATGGATTTTGCTGATGGTAGCAAAATTACTTCCTGGCATATTGAAACAACTCTGAACAAATAGACGAGCCAGTTTGCTTAATGCCAAATAGGAAGTTGATGTGAACAAATGATAAACTGAAAGTATAAAAATAAAATTGTATTTACTTTTAAATGACAGTTCTTGCATAAACTTTACAGTATTTTACATAAGTTAAAACAGATTACAGACAAAAATATCTGAAACGTGTTTTTAAATTTCAGTACACTGATAACCTGAATAAATAATAAAATTGTGGCATTTTTAAAATGCTTATTAGAATTGTATGTATTATTTGAATATATTTTTATTCAAATTGGAAAAGTCAATGATACTCACCACACAGCACTGAATAAATCAGTCTTTGTCTTAGCTTATGCAGTCCACAATTGTGAACTACTAATATTATTGAGGTGTTTTAAAGGAAAACTGTAAACTAATCACTATCTGAATAAATTTAAATATATTTTTGGCAACTTTTAGAAAAATGAAATGATTATTGCAAACAATTTGGTAATTCTAAAAATGTTTCAACACTACAGTGGAAAATATAAACTTTCCTGATAACAAAAATGCCATAAAATGGATCCAACATTTTAGGAATTATCCAAACATCCTTATGAAAAGAGTTAAGCAAATTTATTATGCTACTGACATTTCAGGAATTATGTTTTTCTGTCTGGTTTATTTGCCAATCATTTTGGAAACTAACATAGCCTTCATTTCTTTGGATGCTTTTTCTAGCTCCAGGATCTTCCGTCGAAGCTGCTCATTTGCCTGGACTAACATTTCAGCCTCCTGGTCAAGGTCAGACAACTTTTGTTTACGCTGCTCTCGTGATTTTTTAGAAGCAACGTTATTTTTGATCCTTCTCATGGTGTGTTTATCTGCAGTAGTGTCATCTGCTACTGAGAACATGCTATCTGAGCTTGTGCATGATTCCTGCATGCTTATAGCCTCAACAACAGACTTATTTGTGCTGATGTTATCACTGTTAGTGCGGCATTCTGAGGTATTTTCTGATGTGACAGACATTTTTCGATGCTTGGCTGTGTAATCATGGTCAATCTGGGGGTTGACTTCTACTCTCACAATCTTTTCACACACTGGAATTTCAAACATACTGGTTTTAAATGGTTTAGCTGTCACAATTTCGGATTCTGCTTTCCTTTTTCTAGATTTTGATGCATTCGGTTCTTGAGGTAGGAAAAATTCTGTGTCCACTGTTGGGAGAGTCATGTTGTTGTCAACTGTGGGCACATCTGCAAATTTCACATCTGTGATATCATCTAAGAATGTGTCCTGAAATGAGGAATAAGAAAAGAACAAAGTTAATAACCTAGAGCTTAATAAACCTAAACACATTTAAAAAAAAACATGAATGAAATATACAAGAGTGAACTCAAGATATTGAACAAATTAGTTAGTTAGTTAATTAACGGACCAATCATCCTCACTGCACATAGGACATCTCCCTCAGTACAAGGTAATTGATGACATCAGTTCTCTGCTGGTTTACTATTCTTGTTTTGCTATCTACATAGTGTTGATATCTGGCAACACCTCTTGTTCTTGTAGTGGTGTCAAGGTTGCAGACTCACCCCCTTCTCCCAAATCATCTACATGTCCTGCCTCCATTAAAAAAAAACAGCCCAGTCCATTGATTTGTGTGTGCCTACCATGTACCAGCCAGCAAGCCAGCCGGTTCGTATATTCCCTCTTACCTTAGGGTGTAGATGTTGAATAAGGTCAAGTGAATAAACGTTGTCAACATATCATATGCTAAACTCTCTACATAGAAGGTGATATGAATATTCATTACACAGATCACAGCAGAGCGGGGGGAGAGGGGAGGGGACAGATAGCATGAATATGACTCTGTAATAATATAAATGACAGATCCCAGGAGGATTATATATTTATACAAGATTATGGGCATGGAACACAGAATGCTGTTCACAATGTTTCAGCATGTGATCCTGTCGCTGATAGATTATGCACTTGGAATGTTTACCATTTAAAAGAGTCAGCTAATGAAACTTGAAAGCATACAAAATAAAGCCATGTGGGTAATTTTGGAATATACAAGAAATACCCCAGTAGTACGTATGTAATATATACTTGCACTGCCTACTATTAGGATAAGCTCAAATTGCTGCAAGCTAAGTCATATCTCAAAGCAGCTGAAGACAAGAAGCACCTCCTGCATGATGCACTGGGTAGAGCTAAGGGTCACATACTGAAAAGAGGAAGGTCTTGAAGTGCGCAAGCTGAAGACAAATCACACATCTGTGCAGGCTTAATAAATCTGAGTGAGGAGAGGAATGGGTCAAAGTGTCCGAGCAAGAATAGGACTTGTGTAGGGTTCTAATCATTTTGGGTCATTATTGCAGGGACTGGCCAGCTGGTGCTGCAAAATCAGAAGTCCAACAAATGATTTATGACAATTCCCACCCAGGTGATGTGATTATCTATACAGATGGCTCGGTGTTGAGGGGCAGACGAAGTGTTTGGGGGTTCATAGCAAAAGTGAATAGACGAAGCTTAGTGCAACAAAGTCAGACATATGATATCCCAATGTCTAGTTTGAAAATCAAGGTGGAGGCAATTACTGCTGCCTTTCGCTTGCTTGAGAATCAGACTTACACACATTTAGTAATTGAGAAATTCATATTGAGAAAGGTGGAGACAGGCATGCTTCAAGCAGAGTGGCAAGCATCACTTCAGAAGCTCTGGGTAGTTAGCATCCTTTGGATATTTTCTCCAGGTTATGTATGTTGGAAAATGAGCAGACATGTAGACTGACCGGTTCTGCATCATTTGGTGTTGAACTGATGTATGACAAGCTGGATGTTGTGAGGGCCCTTTGAGAGTGAGTGAACAATGAGGAGGCACAAACAGATGATTATGCTGTTAGGAGAATGGCGGTGCCAGGAGTTACCACGGGATCTGGCTGATGCTCAACACTCAAGGGAAAGTTGAGATGGATATACAATCAGACAATTACTGGTGCCATCGGAATTGTAATTGCTGAAGATAGGGACGCAGTGCTTATGGGAGTGTCTTGATTGCTGTGATGTCGACTCTTAGTTCAATTTTGTCTATGAGATGGAGTAGTCAATTTCACACCAACTTTGTTTGGTTCATAAGTGTGATTGTTATTGAGACACCTGGAGATCGTCACCAGAGCTGCGGTGTTCATACTGTGTGTGACACTCTCGACAGTAAGCAAACT
Organism: Candidula unifasciata; assembly: GCA_905116865.2. Lineage (NCBI taxonomy): Eukaryota > Metazoa > Mollusca > Gastropoda > Stylommatophora > Geomitridae > Candidula > Candidula unifasciata. The sequence continues at coordinate 53,856 of CAJHNH020000565.1, forward strand.
TGTCTGCGAAGAGAGACTCGGTCACATAGGAATAAACCTGGTGCAATGAAGTTGATCCTCTTGATTTAACTTTCAACACCAGCCCTCTCTTGTTGCCTTCTTTGATTTGCTTGACAGGTTACAGTGTTACTATTCTTTGATTCCCTTATGGTCAATGATAAGACAATGGTGACTTATCTACTCAGATGACAACAACAAAAGGATCACAAGTGAACACACCCCCAAGAGAAACTGATCCAGATTAATGAATGCCTCCAGACTGTCATCCATGAGCTGGTCTGTCTCAAGGTCTGCTAGAGGATCCAACATGTCAAAAGTGTCCATGGTGAACTGCTGGAAACTCTCTAGCTTTCCATCTGCACAAGCCTCACCTCCAGCAGGTGTGTCTGAGGTGGCAAAGCTTGCAGAATTGAGATAATTCAGTGAAAATAGATTGTCAGTTGGAGCATTCAAATCCAGGCTGGTGACGTCAGCGTCGCCACCAGCGAAGCCTACAGATAAAAGAAAAAGTTAAAAATCACATAAGATCAAATCTTCAAGAAATTAAGTCATTTTTTTTTTAAAGTTTTTTTTTTTGAGAACAAATAAATTTTAAGATTAGAGATTCTAATTCACTGCACATGTTTTATTCAACATAGCTTATTCTCCCTCCATGTGGGGTTATTATGGTGGGTGTGTATGTGGTATCTGGTAGTCTTAGTTTCAGCTTCATAGCAGAAGGGTCACCCCATTGTTGCTCCGCTCCTGTGCCAACGAGAAACACATTGAATGTTTATTATTGTGGAAAGATTGACAGACTGCAGTCTCAGCATATCTAGCATACACACTCACTAAAGCATACGGTAGCCATCCAAAGTGCTAACACAAACAGTTCATCATTGATGGTAGCAGAAGTCACTAACAGATCAGCAGTTGCACACCCGATAAATGTTAATCACATACAGGCACCACCAACATTGCAAAAACAGGTAACGCACCATTTTCGGAATCTACAATTCACACCACCATGTTGGTCACAGTCGAAAAAACATTCCAAATTAAATCTGCAGCTCACAGTGTCATGCCATGCATTGAACTCAGAAGCTGGGCAACAAAACTAGATCCAGCCTAGCAATGGAACAAAACCGCAACAGCCACCGTCCGGCAGAAGCAAAAAATTTGTCTTGGCTCCAACACTGCCCCTGCCTAGCGTCCATTTTGACTGGTATATTTGTGTGTGGGTATGTACGTCTTATTCAAGGTTTCAGCCTCAATGCAATCGGGTCACCCCATACTTGCTCCAGTCCTGTGTCAGTGAAAATCAAATGAAATGTACTTCACTATATGTACGTGTGTATGTAGGTGTGTTTGGATATGTACGTGTGTGTGTAAATATATGTGTGTAGGTATTATGCCTGCATTTAGGTATGCTAGTGTGTGTTTAATGGGTGAAAGATGAGAGGTTGGAAGTGCTTAACATAAGTCCGGCAAGCCCACACACCTAATCATTGACTCACACAGTAAAGTCTGTTAATTCATTCTGCTGAGTGTATGGCTAATATACTGCACAAACAATGAACTCCATAGCTCTGGTGATGATCCTCAAGGATCTCTGGAAGAAAATGGTACTTGTGAAGTGAATGACAGTTCAAAACTAAACAGTACCACAGCAACCCCCCTCCCCCCTCCCCCAACCCCCCAAATCCCCAAACTTTTCCAGTTTTTAATTCACCCCAAACAGAGGAAATCCCAGAGTTCATGGGAAAGTCAAATATTTTAGAAGTGTTATGGATTGGGGTTAGGATATTTGTCAGTCCTGACCGCTTCAGAGTAATGACTTCTGATATACCTGCCAAAACACATGGACACCAGAGGGAAAGAGAAAAAAGGGGCGCCCAAAAACAACATGGAGACGAACGATGGAAAGTGACCTGAATGTGGCATCTCTGACATGGAAAACTGCACTGAAGATTGCACAGGACAGGATAGCATGGAAAGTCCTCTCTGAAGCCTCATGTGCGACTAGGCATAACGAGAACTGATGATGATGATGATGACCGCTTCAGAGACACCAGCGAACCCTAACTCTAACCCAACACGCCTAGAATAATGCATTTTCCTGAGAACTACAAGATTTCCTTTGTATGGGGTAAATTTAAAGAAAAAGTACTAATTTTGAAAAGTATATGACACAAGACTGAAATTGTGAAATCATTCCATAGATGATGTGTGATCCGGTCAATATTAATACAGCAAAACTTGAGTATTACCTTGTAAATTAAAGCTGATCAACGAATCTAGTTCTATACCACGGTAGACCAAACTGATGATATCTGTATCAGAATCTGACTGAAACATCAAGTCTGTCAACAGTCTGCAATCAGCTGTTCAAAGTTTTATGGTTTCAAGTTGGATGTAAAATAATACAGAAGATTGGATGAAAGTAGTAACTGCAGAAATATGCTGGCTGTAAACAGTGGCAACTGGCAATCAAGGTAACACAGCAAGAGCTGCTCTTCATGATGGCTGCAACAAGTATGTGTGAATATATGTGCTGAAGTGAGTTCCATCTCTTGGTACCATATAGGGTTAACAGCCTGTTTCACCTGGTGGTGCAATCCTGTTTGTTTTTTTTGGGTGGTTTCCTAGGTTACTATAAATAGACAACTGACGTAATTCTATAAATAGAGCCCAGGTATTGGTCACGTGACCCGACAAGTGTTTCCCCGTCACGTAGATGCCCGCCCAGTTAATGCCACGTTCGCCATTTTGACACGTTCCCAAACTGTCAAACACAAAAAATTACTTACCAATGTCAAATAGGCCACAGGTCTTCTGAGGCGAACGTAGTGAAGTGCTGGATACCATGGGAGCTACGTGTTCCAGAGCTCGCCTTGATATCCAGCAAATTTACTAGCTCGTCCAGGGACTGAGGGATCGCTCCGCCCATTGTGGCAGGGTCGTAAAAGAACCCTTCTTGATCGTTCAGGTCTTCCATGTTTAGGTGTAAACTGTCACCAGCCGACGCCTCTGCAGTGGCCGTGGTTGTGTGCGCAACAGTCTGTAAGATCTGCTGAAAAGTGTTTCCCTCTACTAACTCGCCGAGATCCAGGATGACAACCTGATCAAGTCCTTGCTGTTGTAACTTTAGAGAATCCACCACGGCGCTCGCCGGCTTTGGCCCTGCCTTTCTGCAAATTGTGAAGATACAATCGTTCTGGTTATCAAAGAATTAATCATAAATCAGATGTAATCACTTTTAAACAATGCTATAAGGTATTAATCACAAACAAATGACATAAAATGTTATAAACAACGACAAAACCTACCGTTAACTACCTCTGCTGTTGTTCGTCCCTTCCCTGACTTTCCTCTGACTGACGAACCAGCAGAGACCGGAGCTGAACCTGGCTTCCCTGCTGTTCTATATTTAGAGGATGATGTTACAGCCTGTCGTCCAATCATTGTGCAGAATTTAGTCCTTGAAACTATTCTTAGCACAAAACATGAGTGGGTTAAACTGGGTAAAGCCATGGGAATGTCAACAGTTGGAAAACACGACTTGCTTCTCGGATACAATTGACAAAATTATTCAGCTAATATTATAATCAAGGATGTTTGTCTGTTCACGGTTTCAGTCTTGTGAAGTGCCAGTAGTTTCTCATACAAATGTTCCTTCTAGCCGTATGGTTAAGTAACATTTTCTGGCTAGGTTTCCCCTCTTCTTCCCTTCCACTCCAACATTCCTGTCCAACACCTGGCTCAACGGAACACGGATAAGGCAGTTAACGGACCTGATGGTGGGTACCAGCAACGCAGAGAGCACAGTGAGACACGTAGAACTCCCTGGTCATCCACTGCACCTGACTTCATCTTCAGCCATCTCGCCTGTCCAAGGCCACTGGATTCAGATGGATATAGGCAAAAGAGTGAGGTCTAAATTGCGCAACTATTCCTCACTTTAAACAAATTCGTCGCGCTAGTCACTTTGTTCTTACATTCTTTTTCGAACAACATTCCTGTCGCTGCAACAGAATACTTCCCTAGCCACAGCGCAGGGAACAGAATTCAGCACTCTTCCGAATAACAGAATTCTTCCCTAGCCACAGTGCAGGGAACAGAAGGTTACTGTTTGTAGTCGTAGGATCCCACCATAACTGCCTCCTTAGGTTCGACATTGTATTGGCATCTGGAAAGTGGCTGTTCGAGTAGTAATAATAAAAGTAGTAGTAGCTGTAGTAGCAGCCGCAGCAACTGTAGCAGTAGTTTGTTGTTTTTGTAATAATGACTATAGTAGTGGTGGTGGTTGTTGTAGCAGTAGTTGTTGTGTTAGTAGTAGTAGTAGTAGTAGTAGTAGTAGTAGTAGTAGTAGTAGTAGTAGTAGTAGTAGTAGTAGTAGTAGTAGTAGTAGTAGTAGTTTTAGCGGTAGTAATAGTAATTGAACTAGTTAGTAGTCGGCGTTTGTTAGTAGCAGCAGTTGCAATACCAACAATATATATAATAGTGGTGGTGGTTGTGTTAGGTAGAAAAAAAGGACAATAATAGACTGGAGAACTTGGTGACAACGATACAAATTGATAGAAAGAGGAAGAGGGAAAGCACAGAGATAAATACCTTGATGGTTTGTCCACGGTTCACCAGGTGATTCCTGATTCTGCAGATTGTATAGGAAGGCTGTCTGTGCTTTTCGGCGCAGCACATGATGATGATATTTCCTTAGAGGGCACTGCTGGGTAATTTTTTGTCACTGAGAAGGGGGCGGTGGTCAAACAAATCTGGGAATCACTGGTTTAGAGAGTTTAGGATTTATCTTTATTTCTTCAGATGTGCAGCCACACTGTAGTCGTTCTGTGCCGCTTGTTGAGGTAGTTTGTGACCTCATCACATTATCTTTCAAATCAGTGATGGAAAAAAAGAACAAGGCATTTTTTCACGTCCTGTTGAGTAGGGCATATGGTGCCAGCCAAGTGCATTTAAAAACAACTCAGTAGGCTAGATGTGCCATGTAATGGGTACCACTAGAGCAATTTTATCCCTGTCAACATTTCCTGGTACCAACTTCAAACTGAGCCGATATGGAAGCTACGATTACTTAAAAAGCAAAAAAAAAAAAAAAAGGCGCTCGTTAATTATGTTTTTTTTTTTTTTTTGTGGTCCGGGTCGGTCTCCCCACATGCCCAGCCTGGCCGCCCGACCACCAGAAGGATATTACGTCGGTAATCCAGGCTGAACGGGGAAACCGCCCGGCAGATTTTTTAAGATCGCATTTGCCGATTGGGTTTCTCCCGTGATTGTGGTTTCGAGCACACGACCAATTGGGCTACAGGCTGGCGTGTTAGCCACCTCGACTTGACTCTTGCAGTCCCTGTGCCTTGTTACGAGAACATTTCACAGACCAAAATGTGTGTACTTTCGAACTATCATTGTTTTGTCTGACTCTGTTACAATAAAAAAAAAAGTTGCTGCACATAAAGGAGTAAAATAAAGCTGCAATAGAAGAGATTGTCGAAACAGAAGAATGGGATGGAAGGAAGTCAGTAGTGTAGGCAATGTATAGGGTAACAATACACGCATGGGACGTTGCTGGGTACTGGGCGAATTACACAGATGAACATCATCACATCTAACTATCCCCGTGGGGGTTGCGGGGCATAATTGTGGAACAAACTAGAACACACCTACTGTCTTCCCCAGAAGCATGTCGTAAAAGTCGACTAATGAGGGCTTTCCTTGGAAGACGGAGTCCATCTGCCTGATATGCTAGAAACCAACAATCTGAAAACACATAGGTCAGATCTGTGAAAATGATGTGCACACAACATTCAGGATCTGGAAAAAGAGGTGGACGAACAACCAGAACTTTCCGCAGGAGTTTAGTCTATGAAAACGATTACGAAGAAGGCATCGAATGATACGTTGTATGGTGTGTGTGAGTGCGCGTGAGCCAGTGTTTGAGTGTATGTGGGGTCTGTCTGTTATCGACTACAGAAACCTGTCATTGATAGTTCTTAAAACAGACAATTACACAGAAGGTATGAAGTGTGCACAACACACAAATGAGATAGCGGTATTTTTACAGCATCGTTTTACGTAACGCGATAGTAAGGTAATTAGCCTTTGGGGTCAATCATCTCTTTGGCAAACAAATCAAACAATAAACCTGAAGTGAGCCCTAGTACGACAAAATAATGTAAAATGTAAGCTCATTAACACACATAAATTCAGCACATTAACAGTTTACAGTAACAGTTCATACAACACATTTTATATATATATATATATATATATATATATATATATATATATATATATATATATATATATATATATATATGCATCTGGCGCTGCGCTAATGATTACTGGATCAAACTTTGTAAGAGGATACAAACCTCAGCAGCTACTGGCAACATAAGGGGAATGTATGCTGGCATCAAGAAGGCTATTGTACCAGTAAAAAGAAAGATTGCCCCTCTCAAATCAACCACGGGCGAAATCATAAAGGATCGGACAAAGCAACTGGACCGTTGGGTGGAGCACTACTCAGAGCTATATGCTACAAACACCTTTGTATGTGAAGAGGCCTTAAATGCAATGGAGTGTCTGCCAACCATGGGTGAACTAGACACGGAATCCTCCGTCACAGCAATCGGTGAGGCAGTAGATGGGCTTCCTTCAGGGAAGGCCCCAGGAGAGGATGGTATCCCACCTGAGATCCTAAAATGCTCCAAGGATGGTATTCTTCCTGAGCTACACAAGATCCTCTGTCAGTGTTGGCAAGAAAAATCGGTGCCACAGGATATGAGAGATGCCAACATTATAACTCTCTATAAAAATAAGGGAGATAGAAGCGACTGCAACAACTATCGCGGTATCGTCTCTATTGAATTATGTTGGAAAAGTCTTTGCTCGTGTTATCCTAAAGAGGTTGCAAATTCTAGCGGACAGAGTATACCCGGAATCACAGTGTGGGTTTAGGGCCCAGAGATCAACAGTTGATTTGATATTCTCCATCCGGCAGCTACAAGAGAAGTGCAGAGAGCAACAGAGGCCACTGCTCATTGCTTTCATAGATCTCACTAAGGCCTTTGACTATGTCAGCAGAGATGGTCTATTCGGGATCCTTGAAAAATATGGATGCCCACCTATACTACTGAGCCTAATCAAATCCTTTCATGAGAATATGAGGGGGACCATAATATATTAGGATTCATCATCTCGACCCTTCCAGATTCGAAATGGAGTAAAGCAAGGATGTGTTCTGGCTCCCACGCTGTTTGGCATCTTTTTTTTAGCGCATTATTGAGGCGTGCATTTGGGACAGCATCTGAGGGGATATACCTCCGTTCGAGGTCAGATGGCAATCTTTTTCATCTGTCCAGGCTACGTGCAAGGACGAAGGTGCACACGAGATGCCTCAGGGATTTTCTGTTTGCGGATGATGCAGCCATTGTGGCACATTCAGAGGATGATCTGCAGATCCTGATGAATCGCTTTGCAAATGCTTGCAAAGAATTTGGGCTTACCATCAGTCTGAACAAAACACAAGTGATGGGGTTGAATGTTGGAAATCCACCAAACATTAGTGTGTATGACCATCAGCTGCTGGCTGTAAATGAGTTTTAGTACCTAGGCTCACGTATCTCAGGCAATCATTCTCTGGATGCAGAACTAAACAAACATATAGGAAATGCCTCTGCTATGTTTGCAAATCTCACAAAGAGAGTCTGGTCAAACAAAAAGCTAACTGATAATACAAAAATGAAGGTTTATGAGTCTTGTGTCCCGAGCACATTACTGTACGGCTGCGAATCCTGGACTCTCTATGCTCCACAGGAAAAAAGACTGAATACCTTCCATATGCGCTGTCTAAGACGCATCCTTGGTATATTATGGTGAGACCTTGTCTCCAACGAATGTGTGCTCACAAGAGCAAAAATACCATCAATGTATTGTATACTGAAGCAAAGACGTCTGCGTTGGCTGGGACATGTCTCCCGCATGGAGGATGGTCGTATTCCAAAAGATCTCCTATATGGTGAATTGGTAACTGGGAATAGACCTACAGGAAGGCCAAAGCTGCGCTATAAAGATGTATGCAAACGTGACCTAATAGATACCAACATAGGCACAGAGACATTGGAAAAATCAGCTGCAGATCGACTACTATGGAGACAGAAAGTGAAAGATGGACTGTCACATTTTGAAAGAAACCGAACACAACGAGCTGTGGAGAGGAGGCACCGGAGAGTAAAGCTGCCTCACAACAAATGAGTATCTACTTTTGTGTGCATCCTGTGTGGCAAAGGCTGCCATTCCCGCATCGGACTTTACAGTCACAGCAGATGCTGTTCCCAAAGCCAGCGGCACATCTCCATAGTCCCCCGGGACTGACGGATACCATTATTATATATATATATATATATATATAGGTGTATTTACGTATATAATAAACAGTGATAGGACAATTTTGGAGTAAAGCTGGAAAAAATGAAATATTTTGAGTTACAAACATTTGAGAAGAGATTTGTACAACGAATCTTTGGGCCCATCAGCCATGAACATATATGAACAAGAAAATAAGAATTCATAACTCAATTCACTATGTTGAAGAGGGTAATTCTGGGATGTACAGGAGATACCCAGTAGTATGTATGCGATATACACTTGCACTGCCTACAATTGCAGATAGGCTCAAAGTTCTGCAAGCAAAGTCGTATCTCAGAGTAGCTGTAGACAAGAGGCACCTCCTGCATGAAGCCGTGGATAGAGCTAAGGGTCACAGACTGAAAAGGTCTTGGAATGCGCAAGCTGAAGACACAATTGGACATGTATGCAGACTTTATAAATTTAGGCGAGGAGAGGAGTGGGTCAAAGTGTCCGATCAGGTTTCAGACTTGTGTAGGGTTCTAATCACTTAGGTTGTGAGTGCAGGGACTGGCCAGCTGGTGTTGCAGAATCAGAAGTTCAACAAATGGTTCATGCCAAATCTAGCAAAGGTGATGTGATTGTCTATACAGATGGCTCTGTATAGACAGTCAGACCATGTGAATAGGGGTTCGAAGCGAAGGCGAATTGACTTCGCTTGGTGCAGCAAAGCCTGGCATATACAGCGTCTAGCCTTTCGCTGGCTTGAGAATCAGCTGTACCCACATGCCGTCACTGTAACTGACTCATAGAGTATGTTGAGAAAGGTGAAGACAGACAGGCTCCGTGCACAGTGGCAAGCATTACTTTAGAGGTCAAGGGTAGTTAGGATTCTTTGGATATTTTCTCCAGGTCATGTCGGTGTGTTGGGAAATGAACAGGCAGATAGACTGGCTGGTTCTGCACCACTTAGTGGTGAATTGATGTATGACAAGCTGGATATTGTGAGGGCCTTTTGGGTGCGAGTGAACAGTGCCGAGGCACAGATAGATCATTACGATCTGAAGAGACTAGCGCTGCGAGGAGTTGCCAGGGGATCTGGCCGACGCTCGACACACAGGGGAAAGGCGAAACGGATATACATTCAAACAGTTACTGGTACCATCGAAATTGCAACTCTTCGCTTGCTGCTGAAGATAGGGACGAAACGCTTATGGGGGTATCCCGAGTGCTTTGATGTCGATTCTTAATTCATCATTCAACATTGTTATGTTGAAACCATCAATTATTACTGGCACCATCAGCATGAATTTCCACTTCTACCGTTAAGCTTTGTGTTGAGGGACAGTCTGAGATCAAGTGATAGACGGGCGGCTATGGCTATTGTTACATTTTGTCGATGTAGAACATCTCCTAGGACGGCCTCTTGATTTTACTTCAGATATTTTCATGCTCAGCGCCTGCATTAGTAGTTGTTCTGGCTGCATTCTTACTAAATGACCAAATCATTTTATCTTCTGTTTCTCAATGAATTTGCAGCATGATGTCGTTGTTTCTACAGTCTGTCTGATAATATCATTTTTAACTTTTTCTCGGATGGTTAAGCTGGCGGCTTTTCTCAAGCAGGTGTTAATTTTAAGTAGGTTAGCCAAGTTTGGCACTGGTAGCACAGTGCTGGTACGAATATGCTGTTTATAATATGTCAGTCAAATATAAAACATAATGTGTAGTATACACACACACACGCACACACACACATATATTTTTTTTTACAAACACAAAATGACATTTTTTCACGCCCTTAAGCATATTGGGTGTAGAGTGCTAGGCTATATTTTATAGACCCATCGACACTCGGTGGATGATATGATCAACAGAATACAGGCCGCATTTACTTCCCAGGACTTTATTGGTACCCGTTTTTCTCTAGTCGGATTGCATGCCTTGTTTTTATTGGTTCCCCTAGTGTAGTGTATAGATCTATATATTTTCCCTTTCAGTTCTTAAATGTACACATTGTCCGGTTAAATTTTTTTCTTTCTCTCTAGTTGATTGAATGCCTTATGTGTGTGTTTTTTTAATTAATTCCCCTAGTGTAGTGTATAGATCTATATATTTTTCTGTCATATTAGGTTGGGTGCCAGTACTAACCAATCTGTAAAATCTAATGACGTCCACATATATAATTCTAAGTGTAAGTTATTTTTTTATTCCTAGATTTTTTTTTTAGAAAATGGAACACGTTTTTTTTTTTGTTGGAGAACCGAGGAGACGGTCGGGACACACAGAGGATGTTGATGACAATATGTCTTGATAGCAACAAGTATAAGGCAGCTACATATAATGAAAGACAGAATAGTTGTAGAACGTGCGTAACGCACCTTGAATAACCTGACCCACTCACTAATAGTGATACAAAACAGACGTATTATGTCCATATACAGAGTTAATGTCAATGGTATTCACTTGTGACAAGTAAATGCATCCAAATATCTAGGCACACAGATAGCATCAGAAAGGAGATTAAATACAGAGATAACAGGCACAATTTGACCTGCAAAAGTTGAATTTAATACTAAGAAAAACCCTGTACAGCTAACTCAGCGCTTTGAAGAAAATATAGCAAAGTGAATTCCTCCTAGCATACGAGAAAGAACGACAGAAGACGGGATGTAAAGAAGAACAGTGACGGGGAAGACGGCCTTGAGAGACCTGGAGGCAGACGACTGTGGACAACTACATCCGGGTCCCGGTGAAACAACACGGCCATATTGTCAGCGGAATTGTGCTCCCATCACAACAGGAACCGTCTCTTGTGCACTGACATGTTCGTATCGACTTTATTACACACACGTGTTATCTAGAAATTGGACAGCTATACTTGTAGTCTCTAGAATCTAGGCGCATATGTTACGTGTTAGTCTAATTAGATGGTAACATTGGTTGTAAAAGAACAGCTCACCCTACCTTCTCTCCTTCCTCGTCGCGGTTATTTTCACTCAGCTTCTTATATCTCATCATCTCATGCTCATCTGAATAAAAACAAAATGACAGCTAGCCACCTTCCTCTTATCTCATTCTTCATTCATCTTTCCTTTAATTTCTAACAACGTTTCATTGTATGTAGTGCAAACAAACATTTGAGCACTGTCCTTATTCATATTCTGATGGTTGCTTGCACTGAAAAGTGAATGTGCAGTTTCAGTTAGTTTTTCATCAGGTGGTACTTGTACTGTACTACTACTGTCTTTTTCTTAGTTGTCACCGGCTGAACCCCAATGGAAAGTTCTGGTTGTTCGTCCACATCTGGACTTTAGTCTTGTTCAAAAACTAGTAATTTTGGTGAAAGTTCCGATATTCAATATATTGCATGCATAAGCTTAATTTTACAGATTTGGATACTGATGATAGAATGATAGTCAGATACAACTTACTTTGTTTCTGCATTCTTGTTGATATTGTTTTTAACTGTCGAATTATTATAATTATTATATATTATTTTAATGAAAATCTTTGGTCATCACTGTTTACTTCTTGCCTGTCTGCCTGCTTTCATATGTAATAGTAATACACATAGGTCATAGAACTTGTGTCCATTACCCATGTCTGTCATACAGTGTATGATACACATTGAAATCCACAACCATGGATAATGAAGGACGGACATCATTCATCTCAAACCATGGAAATAGCGCATGAGATTACCTACATTATTATTAACGCTTGTGTCCGCAGTGAGATCCTGTCATCATTTGGGGAGGGGGGGGAGGGGACATTTTCGATTCCCGGCAAGGATACCATAGCTTTTGATTTTTTTATATTGTCTGGTGTGTTCTTTCTACTTTTTTCTATGAGTATGTTTTTTTTTTTTTTTATATATCGCTACAGCCTCAAGAGTTTCCTATATCTGTGAATGGCTATCTTCCGAATAACGGTAGCAAATTATCGAGGCCGAAAATATACCCTAACCGGGTCTCAGTCACATGTCAACTGCGGACTTCTGCTCATGCGGCGTGGATTGGGGCTAAACTAGATGGCTGGGACTCACGAAATAAAATGAAGGAAGCTGCAGGAGATGTGGTAGCTGCTGCTTGTGAGTCCCAGCCTTCTAGTTTAGCCCCAATACACACCGCGTGAGTGGCGCGTGGGAAACTCGTGGCGGAAGTGCACAATTTAAGTCGCTGGAAGCCCGCAGTTGACACGTGACTGAGGCCCTGTTAGGGTATATTTTCGACCTTGATAATTTGAGACCGTTATTCGGATGATAGCCCTGTGAATAATGTTACGTTATGTCAGAGTGTATTTATCTGAGAAGCAAGGAACCAACAGTCTGCATAAGCCAGTTCTGTAAGATGAGCGTGCACGCAACATTGGAACAAGACTAGAGTCCAGAAGTGGACAAACAATCATAACTTTTCACTGGAATTAACAGCTGGTGAATGCGAAGAAGAAGAATAAAAAAAAAGAAACATGTTACAATGTGTTATATTTATATAATTTCACATTTATTTGCAGAAAAATCGTGAGCAACAGCTTTCCGTGTAAGTTGGATCCAGCCAGGCCATAAAATAATTGCTGGTACTAACTAAAGAAAGGATTTTGCTACCTGCATTTCTTGGATAATATCTGCTTTTATTAGTACAGGAGCACATCCTATGGCTAAACTGTTGCATTTGTGCATCAGCAGCTTGCTGCAGCATCATTCTGGCTGTTGATTGAATCATCCAAACATTTTATTCACTTACTGACAATTACCTAAGTTTGTGCAAGAAGATGTTTACCGACAGTGTTTAACATGGCTTCTGATGACGATGAAAGTTGTCTAGTCAAGATTTTTCTAGTGAAAACATTTTTGATTATGCATACAAGCTGTATAAAAATAAAGAATTGTCGAACATATTCATCAAAGTACTAGTAGTTTATATGTGATAATTTAGTGACAGGAAGAGAGAGTTGTAATTCTGGGACTATGAGTTCTTATACAAGTACTTCTTCAGACTAGTCACAATCTCATGTGGAATACAGTGGACACATTTGGCTTTGTTGATTCACATTGCCAGTAAACTTTGTAGCTATATGTAAGACAATGGACAGGCAATTTTGCCTATACTGACCAAGTATTAACACTGAAACTTGTGTCTGTCTGCACTGATCAAGATTCTGCCACAGATTTTGTATCTGTTCTTCACCGACCAATACTCTATGATGGATGTATCCGTTCTTTACTGACCAATACTCTAATGGGTGTATCTGTTCTTCACTGATGAAGATTCTGCAGTGGATATTGTATGCTTTTCACGAATCAAGATTCTAAGGTGGATTTTGTGACTGCAGCTATGTACATTAACATGGTGTATAGTTGGCTGGTTCAGAAAATGCAGCGGAGCGGTTGGATGTCTTTGCTGGTTGTCACACTGCTGATTGGAGTGCAGAGATGTGGTAAGGTGTCACTGTTACATGTAGACTGTTACTAAGTTACTAGATTGTCGCTAAGTTGCCAGTCTGAGTTACTGTACTGTCGCCAGTTACTAGACTTTGCTAAGTTATTAGACTGTTGTAAGAAGTTACTAGACTGTCACTAAATTACTAGCCTGTCATTAAGCATTAAGTTTTTTGACTGTCACTGTTACTAGACTGAGGAGAGATGTTCAGTTCCTCATTGACTTTTCCCTCATTGGCCAATTTGCATGCCAATACAATGCCCCAAAAATGTTGCTAATGTCGGGTTGACCGCAGTGCTACTCTGATCAGAGACAAATAATAAAATACTGCCTCTGCTGGGGTTTGAACCTGAACTAGACAGACAAGCCCAAGTTTTTAGACAACAGGATGTTGTAATCTGTACTTTTTTGTATAGTCTTTGCACAGCTGTAATTTATTGTGCGCAAACACACACACACACATACAAATGAACAATTTGTGAGCTGACATCATATCACTTGTAAGACATTCCCATAAGTGCTCTGTCCCCATCTTTAGCAGTCAGTGTTCCATCTGCAATAATACTAGTATGTTACCACTTTGATTTTATGTCCATTTCCTTCAATTGTTGATAGTCGCCAGATCTCCTGGTCACTCCGCGCTGCCCCCTTCTCTCCTGACCATGGTGATCTTTTCCAGCTTTCATATTGTTCACTTGCTGCTAAAGGACCTTGACCACATCTAGTTTTGTCTTTCATCAGCTCACCCAGTGGTGCTGAACCAGCTAGTCTGCTTGTTTCCAAAAACACCTGTATCTTCTTCTTCACTTCCTCTTTTTACCGCTGTGGGTGTCGAGGGAGAAATAAGGTTCTGTTGTCAGAGACAAATAATAAATACTGCCTCTGCTGTATGCCCTAGTGAAAAGACTATTCAGGACCTTTGAAGTGATGCTTGCCACTCTGCATGGAGCATGCCTTTCCCCAGCTTTCTCAGCATGCTTTGTAAATAATGTTTACAGTCATGAATGTCTGCAGCTGATTCTCAAGCTGCATTGACTGTGCCCACTTCCATTGTTATTTTATATACTAGGCTTTGTTGCACTGTGTGTCATCCATTCACTTTTGCTATCAGTCCCCTTACACTGTTTCTGCCTCTCAAGACACAGATGTCTGAATAGACCAGTGGTCTCCTGTGATGAGTTTCCAGACTAGTTTGTTCTGGTCTCTAATTTGTCAGATAGGCAGCATTTATATTTTCCATGACTGTACATGATTTCATGTACATAGCATGCAATGGGTTGTCTGTCTCAGCCAGCTCATTCTGCACACAGCAACACACACTAATTGTTTAGTTACTGAATATATGCAGAAGGTGGGGAGAAAAGGTTCTTGGCAGCCTCTCTTCATGGCATGATAATCAGCACACAAACTGATACATTGCTGGAGATCACAGGATGTGAAGCAGTGTTGGCCAGCTGAGTTGGCAAGGTACTTGATGCTGGTGATACATTGCTGGAGATCACGGGATCTAGAGCAGTGTTGGCCAGCTGAGTTGGCAAGGTACTTGATGCTGGTAATACATTGCTGGAGATCACGGGATCTAGAGCAGTGTTGGCCAACTGAGTTGGCAAGGTACTTGATGCTGGTGATTCATTGCTGAAGATCACAGGATGTGAAGCAGTGTTGGCCAACTGAGTTGGCAAGGTACTTGATGCTGGTGATACATTGCTGCGATCACGGGATGTGAAGCAATGTTGGCCAATTGAGTTGGCAAGGTACTTGATGCTGGTGATACATTGCTGGAGATCACAGGATGTGAAGCAGTGTTGGCCAACTGAGTTGGCAAGTTACTTGATGCTGGTGATACATTGCTGCGATTACGGGATGTGAAGCAATGTTGGCCAATTGAGTTGGCAAGGTACTTGATGCTGGTGATACGGATACAACCAGTGTGTGAAAATGTCTGTAGTGGATGCAAAACAAGACAGCATCCATTCAGATGCAATGCAGATAGCTTTTAGCCCTCTACTGGTGCATGAATGTAAGACAGTAAGAAGAAGAGAAACAGCTGACAGCACCAAAGCTGTTCTCTGAAGAAAATAAAAATGCAATAGATTGGCCAAAAACCAAATGGGTTTGTCTTTGAGAAATAGGTGACTGCACATTGATTTAAAAACTTGCTTGTCACTGAAGAGTTTTGGGAGGAGGTCTGAGAAATTATCGACACCTTGCAGTGCATATGAAAATAACACGGGATATTTTGTGAATTCTTTGCAAAACATTTCTTCGTCTCACGACTGTGTACTGGTGTTCAGGCCGTCTGAGCCCTGAAATGCGTGCATCCATTTGAATATCATTGTTATAAAGACTTATCCTGACCCAGCACCACACAGTATCATCTCTAGTGGCAATTTTTCAGGAGAGGAAAGCTTTTCTTAAGCTCTGAGACCTGGTAGGGTGTGGGAGATTGGACTGGTATAAGGACTTCTCCTGCCCCGGGAGCAGAGTACTGTCATTTAGTGGTGATTGTGAGATTGTGTGTTATTATGTGTGCAACTAATTGAAATTTTAAATTTATGTGCCACTTTCAGATTGTAAAGTTCACAAGGGGTCAACCGTTTGTGAAAAGTATGACAGGAACCAGTGTCTGGATGGCACTGGCCCTTGTGTGACCACCATTGAGGAATGTGCTAATCTGACCACAACCAACAATGAGCCCCTGGATGAGCCACACAACCACATGCTGTGCTTTGCTTCATGGCTGACCATCAACAACTCACAAGATCAGATTATTAAGAAGGGCTGTTGGATGAATGATAACAAGTATGTGGTTTTAAAATATTTTTTTCCTGTGTGGGTTCTCGGTCAGGCCCCATTGTGGGGAAAACAAGAATAGACCCACTGCCTTCTCAACAAGCATGTCATAGGAGTAGACTCATTAGGGACTTCCTTCAAACTCGGAGTGCATCTGTCCGAGCGGCAAGGAACAACCATATGCGTGCAAATAAGCGAGTAAAGTGGATGTAAGCAGTGAACAAAGAAGAAAGACCCTTGACGGTGGTGAGAGTTTGTTGTTGATAGCAACAGTTTGTTGTAGCCCGCCAGTGGCCTGAACAAAGTAGGAATAACTTGATGACAGTAAAGATCTGCTTTCAAAGATTAATGTTGCAGATACCTTGGACAGGCAGAGAAAACAATGTTTGTGTGGATACAATTAATGGGAAAAAAATTGTATGCAATTATAAGAAAAGACAAGTGTTTTTTTCGTCTTGAGATAAGAAGAGAAGCATTGGAGAACAAATGATGGATGGACAGAATTAGCAGTAGGTGAGGTAGAGGTAGACCGAGAGAGGTTGCTGTTGCTGGATTATTGGCAGTGGTGTGGAAGAATACCAAGAGAACTGATCCAGAACACCGTGTTCAGGATCTAAGAAGAGACGTGCATGCCTGTATCATCTGGCAACACACTTGTTGCAGTCAAAGTTATGCTTTCTTCTTGAACATAATAGGTCTTCGGGAGGAGACTGAGCCCTGTTTTGTGAGGCTATGTTGACTTTAAATGAAATATTTAGATGATCTAGCACAGGAAGCGGAGGCATCAGCAGCAAAAGGAAATCTCAGACTTTACAGTAACACAAGGAAATTAGTTAATCATCGAGCTGGATCAATCAAAAATTGCCAGGGAGAGGTACTTACCAACACTAAAGATCAAATGGACAGTTGGGTTGAATATTTTAAAACACTTTTAAATAGACCAGCCCCAGAGGTTTTTCCAGATATCCAGCCTTTAGAAATGGAACTGGATATCAATTGTGAGGTACCATCTAAAGAGGAAATTAGAAAAGCTATCAATCTTCTCAAGGAAGTTGGTAGTTCCAGATGGTGTCCCAGCAGAAGTTAATAAGGCCAATATAAACATCTCGGCGAAATTGATACATAGATTATTTAGTAAGTCTGGGAGACCAAAGAAATACCAGCAGACTGGAAAGAGGTTATCTTGTGAACCTGCCCTGAAAAAGTGATCTACAAAACTATAGAAGAATTATGTTGCTGTCTGTTCCTGGAAAAAATATTCAGTAGGATTATTTTAGAAAGACTTAAAGATGCTATTGATAAAAAGCCAAGAGATGAACAGGCAATTTTTTTGTCCAAACCGATTCTGTATCGACCAGATAGCCACTTTGCGTATAATAATAGAGCAAAGCATTGAACTAACCTTGCCACTTTACATTGGCTTTACAGACTGTGAAAAGCCTTTGACAGCATTGATAGGGAATCTCTCTGGAAATTAGTGAGGCACTATGTGAATCCCACAGAAAATTAACTTAGTAAAGGCAGCATACAAAGACATGAAATGTTGAGTTCTTCATAGCAGAAAGCTAACAAATACATTTGAATAAAAAAGTGTGCGACAGGTGTCCGCGTTAGTGCAGTTGATAGGAGACTCGCTTTCAGATCTGCAGCCCACTGCCGGTGTTTGAAACCAGACAGTTCCCGGGGTTCACCCAGCCTCTAGGTAATGGGTACCAGAGTTAACACTCCGGGATAAATGGAGTAATGTCGCTGAAGCTACGAAGTTGAGGGCGACACAGGTGGACAGTTTCTTATCAGCTGGTGGCAGAGCACTTATGATTTATTACCGCCTGCAGTGGTGCTGGTTCACATCTCCTGACTTTACTTTATATCCTACATTTTGGGTTAGAAAGGCAGAAGAAAAAGGTTGACTCTAGTGTAGTACTGGTTGCAAACATTCACCCAATATCAATATACCTAAATGAAACATAACAACAAGATCTTTGAAGGAATTAAAAAAAAAAAGTCTTTTAGATATTTTCTTCAGTATATGCTTGTGTGTTGGGAAATGAATAGACAGATAGACTGGCTAGTAGTGCACAATTTGGTAGCTTGATATGCTAGATGTTGTTAGGGCCTTTTAGGAGCGAGTTAGCAGTGATGAGGCAAATAGATCATTACAGGCTAAGGAGAATGGTGTTGCGAGGATTTACCAGGGGATCTGGCCGACACTGAACGGTCAGGGAAGGTGTGAGATGGATGTACAGTCAAAATGTCACTGGTGCCATCAGAATTGGAGCTCTGCACTTGCTGCTGAAGATGGGGGGAGGGTGAATGTCCCGAGTGCTGTGATGTTGATTCTCAATCAGCATTAGTGGACTAAGTTTGACTCATTCTAAGACATCAGTAATAGCAACATCACAGAAACAGATGTGGCATCAGTGTACAAATATAGTTCATTGTAGACATTTGTAACCAGTACATACATTCAAGTATCTTGTCACATGGACAGGATATTTCACAGGGGTAAATAACATAAGTTAGTTGTGTATCCTTTACAGGACTTTGTAGAACCAACCTCAGCATTTTTGTTGGGCTGTTGTGGTTTTTCTAGGCAAATTTTTATGTTCATTAGTTTGCTCTTGCTTTCTAAAAGGCCAGCTCTCTATACCATTGTTGAAACCAGCACAAGACAAATTGACTGCTGCTGGGATCGAACCTGAAACGCGTTCAAAATCCCTTAGCCATGGACAAATGACATGATAGGAAGAGTAAAAACTGCATTACATTTTAAAAAAAATGGATGCAATAAATCCTTGAGAATTTCTGTGTGTTACTTAGATTCAGTTTAAACAAAATATTCCTAAATCTTGGATAGTTAGTAGGCGAGCTAAAATATCCTTGAAACATGGCAGATAGGAGAATGTTGGGAGAGCCAGCGTGAGTAGTGTACAGATTTTGGAAAAGATCAACACAAATACAACTTTTCAAAAACAGCAAGAAGAGATGGTTAGTCTTGTCATACATGTTAGACTAATACTGGGTGTACGTTTAAAATACAGATGCTTAATATGCTTTATCATTGTAGCATAACTATTTCTAATAGTGCTGTTATTGTGCTGTTGCTTGAAGGAGCTATGAAGACAATGAAGGTTGTAGTTGGACTGCTTGATACTCCCCGGGTGGGCAGCATTGTGGGCGTGAGGGATTTACCCCCACCCCCCCCCCCCCCCCAAATAATTTCGTAAAAGTCGACTGGCAAAGGGTGTTTCCTTTAAAGTGGAGTGCATCTGTCTGCATACAGCTAAGCCAGGTTTGTAAAACAGATGTGCACTCAAAACTCAAGATCTGGAACAAAATTAAAGTTCATGATTGGAGGTACAACCAGAACTTTTTGTCGAAGTTTACAGCTTGTGAATGCTAAGAAGAAGAGAAGTGCCTCACTTATGTAAGGCTGCACATTGGGAATACAGATGCTAATATGTGAATCATTGATTTGTTCTAATGTTTGCGCTTGAAGGTGCTATGAGCAGCCTGAGTGTGTGGAGGACAGATACAGCGCCTCAGTGTTCTTCTGCTGCTGTGATGGTGACCTCTGCAACAAGGAATACATCCACCGACCTTCAGGAGAACCACCGCAAGTCATCCGGCAGCCGGAGGTAGGGGATGTTGTCATTCGTGCTGAGGATCAGCAGCTGACCAAGACACTGCTGTACTCGATAGTCCCCATTTTGGGTGTGGGCATTCTTGTGGTGACTCTCTTCTTCATGTGGCGCAGACACCAGCACCACATGGGGCACACCCAGCTGCCGACAGTGGATCCCAGCCTGGCTGCGACCCCGACTCAGTCAACACTGAATATACACCTGTTAGAGCTTAGGGCCAGGGGTCGTTATGGATCCCTGTGGAAAGCTCAGCTTGCAGATCAGTAAGTACAGGCTGATAGTGTTGAATGTTGACCAAGTACTGGTTGTTGCTGTTGAATGTTGACCAAGTACTGGCTGTTACTGTTGAATGTTGACCAAGTACTGGCTGTTACTGTTGAATTTTGACCAAGTACTGGCTGTTACTGTTGAATGTTGACCAAGTTAAAGGTTGTTACTGTTGAATGTTATTCAGGTACACAATTAGGGCTGTTGCTGTTTTATTGTTGCTCTTGACAGAGCTCATCAACGAACATTACACCTCCCCCCAACACTTCAATGGGGTAAAAAGGTGGAAGAAAAGAAGAACTGTTGAGTGTTGACCAATTACAGGCTGTTAGTGTTGAATGTTGACCAAGTACAGGCTGTTATTGTTAAAGTTGCCAAGTACTTTATGTTATTGTTGAATGTTGATTAAATATGTGCTCTTACTGTTAAATGTTGACCAATTAAATGGTGTTGCTGTTGAATGTTGACCAAGTAAAGGGTGTTGCTGAGGAATGTTGACCAAGTAAAGGGTGTTGCTGTGGAATGTTGGCCGAGTAAAGGGTGTTGCTGTTAAATGTTGACCGAGTAAAGGGGTTGCTGTTGAATGTTGACCAATAAAAGGTGTTGCTGTAGAATGTTGACCAAGTAAAGGGTTTTGTTGTGGAATGTTGACCAAGTAAAGGGTGTTGCTGTAAAATATTGACCAATTAAAAGGTGTTGCTGTGGAATGTTGACCAAGTAAAGGGTGTTACTGTGGAATGTTGAATTAATAATTGACTTCAAGTCATGTGTCACAGCTGATGACATAAATTAAAGACTGGTCATGTTGAGCAATGAATTCAGTCACTGCAGCTGATGGCATGCTTGGCAGGTTGCCATGGTAATTATTGTTAGTTCTAGTCAAGTCTACATGATAGCTGTTGTTTGAAAATAAGTTGCCTCCGACAACATACTTATCAGGTTGCCATGATACTTGTTAGTAAAATTAGTGTCTGCGTGATAACTGATGTCTGCATGTATATTGTCTATGATGATATACTTGCCAGTCTAGAGTGATGATTCTTCTTAGTCTGTGTAATGTTTACAGGATACATTTGGTTTAGACAGGTATGGCTGTGTTTAAGACTTGGCATTACAAACTGGCAGAACGGCTGGTACCATGGTTTGCTGGTGATCCTCCTGGCCTGAGGGGGATACTGTTAATCATCTCTATTTTGGGTCTCAGTAGTTCACATTAGAAGACACAACAATCTTATAAAAAAAACTGTACTGGAAGTGATGACAGCATTACAGGTGAACACATGTAGAGATGGACGAACAGCAGTCTTGGAGAGTGCACAGTCAGAAAAAGGGACAGAATGTTTTGGAAATCCACAGCAGCCAGTCTTCACTGTGGAGCTGGCACCTCATTGATTGAATTGACAAGTGTGATGTGCTGCTTGTTTTGCACCAAGACTGATGTGAAGATTGTTTTTACATGCCATTCCACCGTAGATCCATGTCTAGAACTGCTCTTGGGAAATTAATGTAATACTTGTCTCTTGATGTTGACACCAGAGATGCTTTGTCTTTCCTTCATTCTTTGTCTGCTTTTCATCTCTCAGTGCATCATAGGCCTGCAGCCAAGTCCTGCGAGGCTTCTGTTAGATTTGCAGCTAATGATTTCTGTGTTAGGAGGTAGTCAGTCACAGTCCAGTCCTTCTGAGTCATTTCTGACTGTATACATTCTCCATGTGGGGAGGGGGGAATAGACTCACTGCCTCCCTAACAAGCACGACTAATGAGAGGAGTTTCCTTCATAGTGCTTCTGTCTGAGAGGTGAGGAACCAACAGTCTGCATACAAATAAGCCAGATCTGTAAAATGGATGCGCAATCAAAACTAAAGTTCTTGAACAAGACCAAAGTCCATAAATGGATGAACAACAAGAGGTTTCCCGTCAGAGTTTACAACTGACAAACAAAAAGAAGAAGAGACTGTCAATGTTCTTTACAGGCTCTGATATGACACTGGTGTTTTCTTCAATATTCTGCTCTGTGTAGCTGACAGATGTTTAGAGTTTTGCAGGCGGTAACAATAATGGCCAAGAATTTACGATTTCCAACTGTTTCAAGATCTCAACCTATGTATGTATCATGCACATGGAACTTCATTGTTTGGTCATTATCTGAGAATGTTGATCGTGTGATCCATAACACTGGGATCTTTGAGGGTGGCACTTTTTTGAGCTTCTAATTTGTTTTTATGTTATATGATAATGTGAATTACTTTGTGTAGAATGATAATGTGAATTACTTTATGTAGAATGATAATGTGAATTACTTTGTGTAGAATGATAATGTGAATTACTTTGTGTAGAATGATAATGTGAATTACTTTATGTTATATGATAATGTGAATTACTTTATGTTATATGATAATGTTCTCTAATCTTCCTTGTTTGTTTTCTGTCTACAAAGGGATAAGTGGGAAGGATGCATGACTACCAATGGGACAGTGATCCCCAGCTCCATGAAATACGTGGCAGTGAAGATATTCCCTCTCCAAGACAAGCAGTCGTGGATGGCAGAGCTGGATATCTACAACCTCCCTCACATGAAGCATGAGAATGTTCTCAGATTCTTTGCCCCTGAGAAGCGTGAGGACAACCTAACCACTGAGCTTTGGCTCATTGCAGAGTTCCATGAGAAAGGTATGTAGTTGATAGTTCTGAGTCTTGTAATACTTAACTGTGATGCCTTTATTTTCTGTTGATTTATTGTGTTGTATCTTTTCTATAAAGCACAACAAAAAGACAGGCATCAGTTCATGTCTTTCCCTTGTGGTTTTTAGAGAACAAATAATAGACCCACTGCTTCCTAACACACATGTAGTAGGAGGTGACTTATTAGGGGTATCTCCTTCTAAGTCCGGGTGCATCTGCCTAAGAGGCAAGGAACCAACACTCTGCATACAGATAAGCCAGATCTGTAATAGGGATATGCAGGCAGAATTTGAGTTCTGGATCCAGACCAAAGTCCATGAATGTACAAACAACCAGAACTTTCCACTGGGGCTTACAGCCTGTGAGTGTTCAGAAGCAGTCCATGTCTTTCCCCTTCACTTCACAGAGCCATTATATTTAGTGTTGCTTTCAATAACATCTTTGCCACCCTGGTGTCACAGAGGTAACTTGTGGTCTTGTTTTCAAGTTAGGAGCAGCTGGTTGAGGGGTTCAGAACTCCAGGTCTCATATACAATACCTAGACTCAAACCCTCGGTAAGGTTATTGGTGTTGTCTGTTGGGGACAAAAGTAAAATCTTTATATGCACAGTATTCAGTGACTGGACTAGCCATGCTGCCCTAAATCCCCAGGTTCAAATACCCCCCACTTGAGACCCAGTATCTAACCGATCAGCTAGCTTCTCCTCTCTGGAAAACAAGATCACAAGTTAACTCGGGCTAAAAGATGTGCCTTTGAACACAATATAAAATATGATGGTTCATTGAAGTCAAGGGAAATCACAAACTGGTCATTTTTTTTTGAGTTCTTAGTATCAGCTCTACTGCTGTCACTGTTAGTAATTAGTGAAGATTATCACTAAAGCACTTAGGACAGATCCACAGGTGCTCTGATCTCCTCCTCAGAAGCTCCACAAACATTAAATGACTGATGACACCTGTTCTAAGTTGATTAATCAAATGCCTCACCCCCATGGTCCATACTGTTATGTTCTGCATCAAGCCAGAAGAGGAAAGGTTGTGTGTTACTCAACTGATCATCCTCAGCTCAAAATGGACAAGTCCTAAAGAACTCATATCCCATCTTTAGTATCTACTCATCGTGTGGTGACTGATAACTCCACTTCTTCTGTGTTGATTTACTATTCTTCTTTGGTTGTTTGTATAGTGGTAATGTCTAGCAGTACATCTTTTGACATGAAGTTCTTGTAGTCTTGTTAAGGTTACTGGTTCACTGTTGTCACTTGAATCATCCACTCGTCTCCCGGTCCTCTCTTTTCCTGTGCCTACTGTGGCCGTGCCAGCAAGCCACTACACTCATTCAATCCCGCTTATCCCAAAGTGTCCTGGCACAAAAAGGAAACTTAATTCTTGACAGATGAGATTTCCTCAATGACTCCAACCATTGTCCTCAAACCAGCCCTGTTTCTATCTTCTTAAGTATCTTCCTGCAATCAGTTAAAAAGCATGCATCATCAGTTAAAAAGTTAGAAAGGCTCATCAGACATAAAGGTTTGAAAGTCCTCATTGAGGCAGATTTTTAAATAATTAACCTAGGCTTTCAGGCCAACCCAGCCTAACATCTATGTGAGGCATTGTCTGAGGAAGTAAAGGTGTGTCATAATGTTGACATTACTTTTCAAATTCAGATTCATGTATGAAAGTGTGGGTTCTGCATCATATGTCTGATGCTGTGCATGTTGGTTCTGGGGCCTCATTTTTTCAGGAAACAGATTTGACCCCCCCCCCCCCCTCCCCACAAGCTGGTTGTACAAACGGCTAATTAGAGATGTTTTCTGTGAATGTGTAGTATGTCTGCCTGCGCAAGGAACTGAGTCTGCATACAGATCAACCCAATCAGTGAAATGGATGTACACACAAAACTGAAGTAGTTCTGGAACAAACCCAATTGTTAGAATTGGACGAACCAGCAGAATTGTCTCCTTGAGTTCACAGCTGTCAATGCTAGGAAGAAGAAGATATACCTGATGCTCAAAGAGAAAGAAAAGGAGCTTGTACTGTTTAATACTTAGCATTGCTTCATCTCTGCCAGGTTCCCTGTGTGATTACCTCAAGGCAAACACTGTGACCTGGGCTCAACTGTGCCGCATAGGGGAGTCCATGACCTGTGGGCTGGCCTACCTTCACGATGAGATCCCAGCAACGTATGGCTCCCCAGCAAAGCCAGCTATAGCTCACCGTGACTTCAAGAGCAAGAACGTGCTGCTTAAGCAAGACCTGACTGCATGCATCGCTGACTTTGGGCTGGCACTGAAGTTTGAACCTGGCAAAGTGTTTAACGAAACACATCCGCAGGTAACAAGTTTCTGGGTAATACAAGCTGTTACTTTTGGTTTATTATTTGGGGGAAACCCCTTGAAAAATGGGATTTTCCAAAATCCTGTGCTTTGCTTTTAATTGAGAACTGTTTTTTAATGCTCCCTATGTTACATTTTCTCTGTAATTTATACAGACAACCTTTTATGCAGCAATAAACAAGCAACATTTCCTACTCTGGTCCTCAGGCTTTGCAAATCATAAATTGAAATAAATGTATCTCACAAAGTTTAAAAAAAAAAAACTATTGTGTGCATGTGGGTTTAAACAATGATTAAAAAAACGTATAAACTTCCAGTGACACAATTCCTCTTGAATATCATCATGTCAGTGGCAGTATGAAATATCTGGGAACAGCAACCACACAGTCTTCACTGAAGATGGGAAGCTGGATATAGAAATTAACCCCAGATGCAGTAAAGAAAACCAACTATTGGGACAGCTACCCCTCTATTAGAGCAAAGGACAATCCCAGAACAAAGAAATAACTCATACAAAGCATATTCATTCCTACTCTGTGCTACCAGTGCCAGACATGGTAACTTATAGCAAACCATAAAAGAACATCTGTAACCATGATATAGTTACACGGCGGGTTCCTGGACCTTATTGTGGCGAGAACAGAAAAAGAGAGTAGACTCACTGCTTTTTTAACAAGCATGTCAAAAGAGTGGACTAATTAGAAAGTCGGAATGTGTCTGTTGGAGAGGCAAGGAACCAGCAGTCTGCACACAAAATACGCCAGATCTTTCAAGCAGAAGTGCACACAAAACTGAAGTCCTGCAACAAGACTACAATCCAGGATTGGATGAACAAATAGAACTTTCCCCCTGAGTTTACAGCTGGGGGTTGCAGCAAAGAAGAAGAATAACCATGAAAATGACATTTCTAAAAATTGCTGCAGGTGACCAGATTAGATTAAATTCAGAAATGAGATCATAACAGGAATTATTTATGCACGGAACCAATTCTTAAGTGCATACAAAGTCATATCAAATGGCTTGCTGTGACGCCATACCATACAAGGCAGACACCAAAAGAACAGAATACAGAGCGCAAAGTGGAACAAGAACAAAATGGAAAGATAATGCCAAGGAGACTACAACAGCACAATTTGTTTATCATCACGGTGGCCAGAAGAGCAGGAAGCTGGACCTTATGTCTCCATCGACACTGAAAGCAGTAACAGAGAAAATGAATTAGTGGCTTTATTTCTCCTTTCTTTGCGCTCTGTATTCTGAGAAAGTCTACTCTCCCGACCCACATTGAGAAAGTCTACTCTCCCGACCCACATTGAGAAAGTCTACTCTCCCGACTCACATTGAGATAGTCTACTCTCCCGACCCACATTGAGATAGTCTACTCTCCCGACCCACATTGAGAAAGTCTACTCTCCCGACCCACATTGAGAAAGTCTACTCCCCTGACCCACATTGAGATAGTCTACTCTCCCAACCCACATTGAGATAGTCTACTCTCCCGACCCACATTGAGAAAGTCTACTCTCCCAACCCACATTGAGATAGTCTACTCTCCCGACCCACATTGAGAAAGTCTACTCTCCCAACCCAGATTGAGATAGTCTACTCTCCCGACCCACATTGAGATAGTCTACTCTCCCGACCCACATTGAGATAGTCTACTCTCCCGACCCACATTGAGATAGTCTACTCTCCCGACCCACATTGAGATAGTCTACTCTCCCGACCCACATTGAGAAAGTCTACTCTCCCGACCCACATTGAGATAGTCTACTCTCCCGACCCACATTGAGATAGTCTATTCTCCCGACCCACATTGAGATAGTCTACTCTCCCGACCCACATTGAGATAGTCTACTCTCCCGACCCACATTGAGATAGTCTACTCTCCCGACCCACATTGAGATAGTCTACTCTCCTGACCCACATTGAGATAGTCTACTTTCCTGACCCACATTGAGATAGTCTACTCTCCCGACCCACATTGAGATAGTCTACTCTCCCGACCCACATTGAGATAGTCTACTCTCCCGACCCACATTGAGATTGTCTACTCTCCCGCCCCACATTGAGATAGTCTACTCTCCCGACCCACATTGAGATAGTCTACTCTCCCGACCCACATTGAGATAGTCTAATCAGAGATGTGGCAGTGGCTAGGCTCTAAACAGTTAACACTTGAAACAGAAATAGGAGAATTCAGAGAAAGATTAACTACAATGGAAATTGCCTTAGAGTATTATTACTTTGTTAAAATTTACAGGTGGGCACTCGACGATACATGGCTCCTGAAGTGCTGGAAGGAGCTATATGTTTTAATCTAGACTCCTTCTTGCGTATTGATATGTACGCGTGTGGGCTGATCATCTGGGAACTCATGACCAGATGCTCTTCTCAGGATGGTGAGTGACATTGGACTGTGTGGACTGTGTGACTGTTTATTGTAAGAAGGAAGGAACCACATTCAACATGAATTACATGCTCAAGTTTGTGAAGCACAGGAATCTGTGCAGTATTCCTTGTCCCTCATTGGAGCAAAGGTCCTGAGCGAACCGATGCCAAGTTGTTCCCCTTTTTCACCATGCCCTGCACCTCACTGTATCCTGACATTATTTATCCCTAACTCTAATTCTCTTTGTACTTTTTTCTCTTACCATTCTATTTTCCATTCCATACATTGTTCTACCTTCAGTGACACAATTCTAGAGGTTTCTCAGGTGAAAGGAGGTAGCTTGGTAAACCACTCTTTAGATGTGTCCCTATTTCTTCATAGATCTAGAAGGTGCACTGCCTTCATCTTGACAGTAACCTTTTTTTTTTTTTGGTTTTTTTTGTGTGTGTTGTTGTTTTATCCATATTTCTTCAAAGATCTAGAGGTACCTCAATTCATCTTGGCTGGTTGAGTAACATTGTTCCTGTTTACACTTGTTCATAGTTGGTCAGCTTTTGTGGGTGAAGCTTTTTTGTGGTATTGAAAAGCCAACCCTGGAACCAGCCCTCCATTGTGGGCCTCTTAGATATGCTTGGTGCAGTGTTCAGTCAAGGGTCCCTTGTATCACATGATAAATCTGTGTATCACTGCAACACCTGCAGGCTCTGAAAGAACTTGCAGTCTAGGTCCTGTAATGGTGAATCTCCTGCTTGTAAATGTACACATGTAGCACACATGTATTTCTGTAGTTGCTTTCCTCCTCCAGCTGTTATTGTTGATTATTCACCATCTTTGAGAGAAAAAATAAAACAGATATCTTGTTGGTGTCTAGTTACTACCATCTACATTCCGTGTGAAGCTTTGAGTCCTCAACTGTTAACCCTACCAGACCGCTGGCCTGGTTTTCCAGGAATTTTTTAACCTGACGCCAGACCGCTGGCCCTAAATTTAGGCTTTTTGCATAGTACAGCGAAAAGATGCGTCACGGACTAAAAATAACCACCCAATCGTTATCAATCCTCTTTGTTAGACATTGCAAATGTCTGCCCGCATGTGTTTGGATTTTATTTGTGTTGTTTTACGTGGAAAAAATCTTAAAATTCACAATGAAACGAGCGGCTGATGAGCCAAGTTCTAGGGGTTTCACAGTCCAACAGGTGATCGATACTCTGGTTTATTCAGACTCTGCGGAGTGATAATTTCATAAAGAATACGTTCTTGAAGTGACAATGTCAGCGAGAGCGCGAATGATGAGGAAAATCTAGAAAATTATAAATCTTGAAATAGATCGATAGTGGGAGAAGGGGGCGTGTCCCTCAAACGGCAACATCTGGTGTTCACTTTGTGAAACAAAGTTGATCCTGATGATTGGATTCACACACAAAGGTGGAATATTGGCGCTAGATAAAAGGCAAGCCTATTTTCTACAATGTCTCCGTTTCATCATATTCTAGCCACTAGTTTGCATGTAACTAATATTTTTGTATATCATGTTGGTTTTTTCGCGGTAATGCCCAGGAGCTCAGGTTATAGGGACAGTTAGGTTCAGGGCCTCGGGTCTGGTAGGGTTAAGAAGTAAACGCAGATGTTGCCGGCTCTGTGCAGGTTGGCTGCAATGAACCTACTACTATGAGAATATTACATGGTGAGGTCCTAATCTCTTCCACAGTGCTGCTCTCATACCACTGTTGTCTGAGGACAACGAGAGCAGTCTGATTCATGACTGCCCACTGCAAGAACCAGACCCTGAAACGTTGAGGATTGCATTGTGAAACAAGTTTATTAACTTTCAAGTCACAGAGCCGCAAGAGTAAGAGGAAGGCTTTCTAATAAGATTTGACAAGATCATTCAGTGTGAAAGGGTCATCTTGGTGTTCTCAATGTTTAGTCAGTTTTAGTTGTTAAACTAAGCTAAGATAGAAATTTCACTTATAATTATTGTATGGCTACTAGCAATTTTAGTTATAATTATTGTATGGCTACTAGCAATTTTAGTTATAATTATTGTATGGCTACTAGCATTTTCACTTATAATTATTGTATGGCTACTATCATTTTCACTTATAATTATTGTATGGCTACTAGCAATTTTAGTTATAATTATTGTATGGCTACTAGCAATTTCAGTTATAATTACTGTCTACTAGCAATTTCAGTTATAATTATTGTATGGCTACTAACAATTTTAGTTATAATTATTGTATGGCTACTAGCAATTTTAGTTATAATTATTGTATGGCTACTAGCAATTTCAGTTATAATTATTGTATGGCTACTAGCAATTATAATTATAATTATTGTATTGCTACTAGCAATTTTAGTTATAATTATTGTATGGCTTCTAGCAATTTCAGTTATAATTATTGTATGGCTACTAGCAATTTCAGCATATTTATTTACTTATGAAAAGAGCTTCTTTAAAAAGTTTGTGCAATTTCCATAAAATTGTGAGTTTTCTATGTGTGTCTTAAAAAAAAAATTGTTTTTTTTTTTTAAAATTTAGAAGACTTTTCTCTGACCCAGTCATATAATCACATAATTCTAAAATACTAATCCTTTAATGTTTTAGTTCCCTTAATACTTCCATTATTCTTCCTACATTGTAAAAGTTCTAACATTGCCGGTGCCAGTTCTGGAGGTTTTCCTAGGTGAAAGGAGGTGCATCAACGATCCAGACTCCTTTCGGCTTCTCTGCACTGTGTCTCCCCTCATCTTGGTTCACTGGGTTTTTCTTGTTTCTCTTTCTGACTTATCTGTGGTTGACTGGGTTTTTCTTGTTTCTTTTTCTGACTTGTCCATGGTTGGTTGGTTTTTTAAAATGCTCATGATTGATGATTATTGAATAGTAGTGTGTTCTCTCCCTGTTGAACTGCTAGAGAGAACTTGGGCCTGATAGAATCAAGTCCTGTAGTGGTTGCTGTGATTGCACATAGTTTGTCTTCTACACATTGTTTTGACTTTACTAGGGCCTGTGGATAGCTATCGGCTACCATTTGAAGCAGAAGTTGGACTTCAGCCAACGCTGGAAGAGATGCAAACATTAGTGGTCACACAGAGGATGAGGCCAGCAATCAATCCAGTCTGGCGCAAGCATTCTGTAAGTTCACATTTCTGTTGCTTAGAAAGTGTCAGCAGAGTCCTTCATCATTCACCTTCATGCAGGCTCACACATACACAGAAAGGTTTCAATAAATAGTGTAATAAATGACCACAGTATAAAAGAGATTATTTGAATAATTTAGAATAAGTTTATGTTTTTTTTAACTCCCTTTGTGTGTGTTTGTGTAAGAGAGAGAAAGAGATTAGTAAATTTATAATTTATCTCATGTATTCTGTGTCTGTGTGAGAGAGACGGGGAATTTATTAGTAACTATGACAATTTTATGTCAGTATTGTGTGTGTGCATGTGCGTTGGTGGGATGGGGGGGGGGGGGGGGGGGGGGGGGGGGGGGGGGGGGGGGGGGGGGGGGGGGGGGGGGGGGGGGGGGGGGGGGGGGGGGGCAATAGATAGATTTTATTAGTAACTTGATGATAATCTGATGTCATATATTTGTGTGTGTCAGTGAGAGAGAGAGAGAGAGAGAGAGAGTAGGGGGGGGGGGGGGGGGGGAGGAGCAATAGATTTTATTAGTAACTTGATGATAATCTGATGTCATATATTTGTGTGAGAGAGAGAGAGAGAGAGAGGGGGGGGGGTGTGGGGAGCAATAGACTTTATTAGTAACTTGATGATAATCTGATGTCATATATTTGTGCATGAGAGAGAAAAAAAAAAGGAGAGGGGATGCTTTTAGTTATTGTAGCATAATTTTTGCCTGTGTATGTTCTATGCCCCATCGTGCGGAAAACAAGAATAAATGCATTGCATTCCTAATTAGCATGTAGTAAGAGTTAAGAGGCAGTTAACTGTTATATGTGACATGAGAGGATGTGCTGTACATCTGGCCAAGTGTCTAGAGGTGAATGATTATGCTTCACCCGTTTATACAAACATTCCCAAGCCGACTGTCCGACGACTAAATAGGGTTTCCTACCGGTGAGGGCATAGATAACATAGTCACATCGTTCCAACACTGCTGACAATGTTAACATTATATTAGGTCATCTCTCTAATAATGAGTCAGTCTCTTTATTAATGAACGCAAGCGATGAAGATGAATTGGTGATTGCAGAACTGCTGTCCATCTAGTACTTCAAATACACAATGGTATACTTCCAAGGCAGCCTCACCTCAAAGGGCGACACCTAGCCTCGACTTGACGTGAGTCCACAACATAAGACACCTTCGACGTACGTGCCCACTACTGGGGTCACTAGTAGCTTTTAATTAAAAAAATGTGCTATGTTGACACAATTTGGGTCACTAATAGCCTACAATAACACCTCGGTTATGTGCCCACGATTTGGGTTACCAATAACCTACAACAGTAATTATCACTATATGCCAGGCTGACCTGCGGGGGCGCAGTCCATGAGTGCTACTGTCACATGACCCGTAAGTTTTTACATAACAGCCATTGGCACTGACCAATACTGCCAAGTATACTCAGTCAAATAACACAGTGGTCAGATAAAGTGTTTGGCTCTCACCATCTTGTCTCCGCTAAATACACCTATTCCCAATAATGCACCAAATTCTAATAAAAAGGCCAAACTCTAAAACATAATAAAATAGTAGACATAATTACAAATAATGGTTACACATGCCTGCACATGTCTGGCTCTGTCTCACTGAATGAAAGGCCACACATGTCTGGCTCTGTCTCACTGAATGAGAGACTGCACATGTCTGGCTCTGTCTCACTGAATGAGAGACCGCACATGTCTGGCTCTGTCTCACTGAATGAGAGGCCACACATGTCTGGCTCTGTCTCACTGAATGAGAGGCCGCACATGTCTGGCTCTGTCTCACTGAATGAGAGGCCGCACATGTCTGGCTCTGTCTCACTGAATGAGAGGCCGCACATGTCTGGCTCTGTGTCTCACTGAATGAGAGGCCCGCACATGTCTGGCTCTGTCTCACTGAATGAGAGGCCGCACATGTCTGGCTCTGTCTCACTGAATGAGAGGCCGCACATGTCTGGCTCTGTCTCACTGAATGAGAGGCCGCACATGTCTGGCTCTGTCTCAGTGAATGAGAGGCCGCACATGTCTGGCTCTGTCTCACTGAATGAGAGGCCGCACATGTCTGGCTCTGTCTCACTGAATGAGAGGCCGCACATGTCTGGCTCTGTCTCACTGAATGAGAGGCCGCACATGTCTGGCTCTGTCTCACTGAATGAGAGGCCACACATGTCTGGCTCTGTCTCACTGAATGAGAGGCCGCACATGTCTGGCTCTGTCTCACTGAATGAGAGGCCGCACATGTCTGGCTCTGTCTCACTGAATGAGAGGCTGCACATGTCTGGCTCTGTCTCACTGAATGAGAGGCCGCACTGTCTGGCTCTGTCTCACTGAATGAGAGGCCGCACATGTCTGGCTCTGTCTCACTGAATGAGAGGCCGCACACATGTCTGGCTCTGTCTCACTGAATGAGAGGCCGCACATGTCTGGCTCTGGTCTCACTGAATGAGAGGCCGCACATGTCTGGCTCTGTCTCACTGAATGAGAGGCCGCACATGTCTGGCTCTGTCTCACTGAATGAGAGGCCGCACATGTCTGCTCTGTCTCACTGAATGAGAGGCCGCACATGTCTGGCTCTGTCTCACTGAATGAGAGGCCGCACATGTCTGGCTCTGTCTCACTGAATGAGAGGCCGCACATGTCTGGCTCTGTCTCACTGAATGAGAGGCCGCACATGTCTGGCTCTGTCTCACTGAATGAGAGGCCGCACATGTCTGGCTCTGTCTCACTGAATGAGAGGCCGCACATGTCT
The DNA here is from genome assembly GCA_905116865.2 of Candidula unifasciata. Lineage (NCBI taxonomy): Eukaryota > Metazoa > Mollusca > Gastropoda > Stylommatophora > Geomitridae > Candidula > Candidula unifasciata. The sequence continues at coordinate 87,668 of CAJHNH020000565.1, forward strand.
GGCTCTGTCTCACTGAATGAGAGGCCGCACATGTCTGGCTCTGTCTCACTGAATGAGAGGCCGCACATGTCTGGCTCTGTCTCACTGAATGAGATGCCGCACATGTCTGGCTCTGTCTTACTGAATGAGAGGCCGCACATGTCTGGCTCTGTCTCACTGAATGAGAGGCCGCACATGTCTGGCTCTGTCTCACTGAATGAGAGGCCGCACATGTATGGCTCTGTCTCACTGAATGAGAGGCCTCACATGTCTGGCTCTGTCTCAGTGAATGAGAGGCCACACATGTCTGGCTCTGTCTCACTGAATGAGAGGCCGCACATGTCTGGCTCTGTCTCACTGAATGAGAGGCCGCACATGTCTGGCTCTGTCTTACTGAATGAGAGGCCGCACATGTCTGGCTCTGTCTCACTGAATGAGAGGCCGCACATGTCTGGCTCTGTCTCACTGAATGAGGAGGCCGCACATGTCTGGCTCTGTCTCACTGAATGAGAGGCCGCACATGTCTGGCTCTGTCTCACTGAATGAGAGGCCGCACATGTCTGGCTCTGTCTCACTGAATGAGAGGCCGCACATGTCTGGCTCTGTCTCACTGAATGAGAGGCCGCACATGTCTGGCTCTGTCTCACTGAATGAGAGGCCGCACATGTCTGGCTCTGTCTTACTGAATGAGAGGCCGCACATGTCTGGCTCTGTCTCACTGAATGAGAGGCCACACATGTCTGGCTCTGCCTCACTGAATGAGAGACCGCACATGTCTGGCTCTGTCTCACTGAATGAGAGGCCACACATGTCTGGCTCTGCCTCACTGAATGAGAGGCACTGAGTAGACACAGGTTCACGTTCCAGGCAGGTCACACTTGCGTCTCACAATACTTGTGGAGAAGCAGTTAGCCGCTAATCTCGAGAAACACTCATCTCACAACTTCAAGTAGCGTGGACCTTTTGAACTTGTCTTTGTTACCATCATCATCTAGCGTCTTTACGACTGGCATAGGCGATCATGCCTCTGACCTCTGGTTTAGCAAAGTTAGTTCAGTGCATAACAATAACTAATGGCAAGCCCTGGAATCAACCAGATCTGTTACATGGATGTGCAGGCAATATTCAAGTTCTGTAATAAGACTGGAACAAGTCCAGAATTGGACGAACAATTAGATCTCTATGCCAGAGTGTACAAATGGTGAACATAAAGAAGTATGATAATTTTATTGCTTGTATTTTCTTTGTGTGTCAGAGATAGAGAGAGACACACACGCACAGATTTTTATTAGTAATTGTATAATTTTATGTCATGTAATCTGTGTGTGTTTTGTATATGAGATTGTATTAGTAATGTTATGAAGTTTAATATCATCTGTTGTATGCTGTGCTCCCTAGGGACTGGGTAACCTCATTTCAACGGTGGAAGAATGCTGGGACCAGGATGCAGAGGCCCGCTTGTCTGCCGGTTGTGTCAAAGAGCGCATCGGACAACTGGCCCGTATCATCAACTCAGGGAGCGGAGGAGGGTCTCTCAACGAGCAGTCCTCATTGCTGACCACACAGACAGCTCAGGTCAACAGAGTGTCCTTCCTTGTGCCTAGCCCTGCCATCATCAACGGTGGCGCCACTGACAGAGACACGTTCGTGACACTGCCCCCTGACCCGGTATCATGTTAAAAATAATAGGCGTATTTGTTCAATGGTGTGGATGTGGGTTTGATCCTCAGGGGCATGCTTGACTGTTGGAGCATCCATATCCTCCCCTCACATGTTCAAGATGTTTCTCAGTAAAGAGCAGGTTTAATTCCACATTAGCATTGCATGAACTGGCACAGAAGTTGCGGTGATGTACTTTTGGTGAAAGATTTCTGTGGTTTGTGAAGATTCCGACTTTTTTGTGTACAATCCTTTCTGAAGAAGCGTCACAACAGAAACAATCTCATAAAACCATGCAGTGTATAAAGAAAACCGACCACTTTTGTTCGGCAAAACATAACAATGAAATGCAGATGTGAATAAACTGCTCTCATTGGTGCTTTATGTTGCAAAGTATTCTGTGAGCTTGGTAACACATATGTGCAGTAAGGTGAATGGTGCAGGTAGTATGTGCCATATTTAAAGTAGGTAGGGGGAGGGCAAACTTCTGTTGGAGAGAATGATGTGATTGCTAGTGTCAGCATTGCAACATTCATGATAAATTTGATGATTGCCTGCAAAAGCCGGCACACTTTGTGTTGTGACAAAGCTTTGACTAATCTGTCTGATGGTTTCTGGAAGTCGGCACACTTTGTGACATACCTTCGACAAGCCTGACTGATGGTTTTGGGAAGCTGGCACACTTTGTGATCTACCATTGACAAGCCTGACTGACGGTCTGGGGAAGCCGGCACACTTTGTGACGTACCATCGACAAGCCTGAGCCGGCACACTTTGTGACGTACCATCAACGAGCCTGAGTCGGCACACTTTGTGACATACCATCGACAAGCCTGACTGATGGTTTGGGGGAGCCGGCACACTTTGTGACATACCTTTGACAAGAATGACTGAAAGCCTGTGTGGTGGAACTATTGGTTTAGTGTTCATCTTGCATAATACATCTGTAATATAGCAGTGTGCATCAGGACTATCCATTAATGTATCCCCTCTCTGTCTGTCTGTCTGTCTGTCTGTCTGTCTGTCTGTCTGTCTGTCTGTCTGTCTGTCTCTCTCTCTCTCTCTCTCTCTCTCTCTCTCTCTCTCTCTCTCTCTCTCTCTCTCTCTCTCTCTCTCTCTGACACACACATGCATGCACACACACACATTGTAATTTCCTGTCTCATTCTTCCCTTTCTCAACCCTGTCTGTTTTCATCTCTTTTCCCCTATCCATAAGAGCTGTTCTGTTTGCTTATGCCACTCTAGTATCTACACACAGTCTCCTATATGAGAAATGGTCAGTATTTGTACTGTATGGTTCTATGTTTGTATCATGTACACATCTTCTTCCTCAGCCTTCTCTGTCTGCTGTCTGCAAGGACACAAAGATCACTATTTGGACAATATTTGTAAGGGGTTACAGCCTTGCCGGAGGACAGTTTAAAAAAAAAGGCAATACAGTCTTGTGTGTGGCCAGTCTTTTTATAAGGATACAGTCTTGTGTGTGGCGAGTCTTTTTATGGGGATACAGTCTTGTGTGTGGCGAGTCTTTTTGTGGGGATAGTCTTGTGTGTGGAGTCTTTTTTGGGTGATACAGAATTATGTGTGGAGTCTTTTTGTGGGGATACAGAATTATATGTGGCGAGTATTTTTATGGAGATACAGAATTATGTGTGGAGAGTAGTTTTATGGAGATACGAATTGTGTGTGGAGAGTAGTTTTATGGGAATTCAGACTAATATATGGAGAGTATTTTTATTGAAATACAGTCTTGTATGAGGACAGTATTTTTATGGGAATACAGATGGGTGAATAGTGTTTTATTACATACAAAGACAGCAAGTGAAATGGTTTGCCCACTTAGAGAGAATGCCTTGTGACACCATACCATACAAAGCATACATGGAAAGAGAAGAAGGACGTAGAGCACTGGGTAGACCAAGAGCAAGATGGAAGGATAACATCAGAGAAACTCTACAACAGCACGATGTGCCTATGGTCGAGGCAGCCAGAAGAGCTAGAAACAGAACTTTTTATCTCCCTCGACACCCACAAGAGGAAGTAAAAGAGGAAGTGAAGAAGAAGAAGAATAGTGTTTAAATAGGAATCCATATGTGGGGACGGTGTTTGTTGAATTACAGATGCGGAGGCTCTTTTTATTTCAGTACAAAAATTAGACAGTTTTTGTGTGTGTGGGAATCCAGACATGGGGTGAACTATGTTTATACGTGAAAACAGATGATTTGTTTTTATGTGAATACGGATGTGAGGGACATTGTTTTTATGTGAATACGGATGTGAGGGACATTGTTTTTATGTGAATACGGATGTGAGGGACATTGTTTTTATGTGAATACGGATGTGAGAGACATTGTTTTTATGTGAATACAGATGTGAGGTATGTTATGGGTGTCGTGTGTGTGAACAGATTTAATGGAATACAGATTTGTGTGTGGACATTTTTTAAGGGAAAAAACTTTGTTTGTAGGACACGTACTCACGTTGGTTGGACCTTTATGATGTTTAAAAGGTCTGGATATTTTTGAGGATGAGATTCTGCGAAGTGTTTTAGAAATCTGAAACTGTTTGAGGAGAGCACATGGTTTAGAAATCTAAAACTGTTTAAGTGTGAGCTTTAAAGGATGATACAGAAATCTTAACTTGTTTAAGAGTCAGCACATGGTTTAGAAATCAATCTGAAATTGTTTGAGAGTGAGAACATGGTTTAGAAATCAATTTTAAATTGTTTGAGAGTGAGAATATGGTTTAGAAATCAATCTGAAATTGTTTGAGAGTGAGAACATGGTTGAGAAATCAATCTGAAATTGTTTGAGAGTGAGAACATGGTTTAGAAATCAATCTGAATTTGTTTGAGAGTGAGCTTTGTAGAACATGGTTTAGAAATCAATCTGAAATTGTTTGAGAGTGAGAACATGGTTTAGAAATCAATTTTAAATTGTTTGAGAGTGAGAATATGGTTTAGAAATCAATCTGAAATTGTTTGACAGTGAGAACATGGTTGAGAAATGAATCTGAAATTGTTTGAGAGTGAGCTTTGTAGGACATGGTTTAGAAATCTGAAGCTCTTTAAGGGTAACGCTTAAAAGGACATCATCCTGTATGAGGATTAACATCTAAACACAGCTTTCATGACGTGGAACAGGGACAACGAATTATGTCTCAAATGATTGTTGTATTACAAACGATCATCCTAATTTTTTCACCTTTTTTTGCCCTGTACAAATGTTTTTAAAATATACTTTTTTCGAAATTTTGTTAAAAAGAAATGCATCTTTTTAAATTTCTTAAACTCTGCCCTGAGAAACTAGAAGAAGAGAAGAAAAGGCAGAAAAAATGTGGAATCTTAGTCAGTCCAGGGGTTGAAACCATTGACCTCCGAGCAAAAGACAAGTCAGCTAAAGTGTCATTGTGACTCCAAGGTAACCAGAAATACAGATTTTTAATAGTCATTATTTTGTGCAACAGTGATTTGCGAGACTAGTAATCACTAAATACAAATGGAGCAAAGAAATAACTGCTGTCCTTCTCTTTGACCAAGAAAACCAAGGTTTTGATGACACAGACCATCAGTTTATTATTGTGTGTTACAATAACAAATTTATCAGTTTTTTCAACCCCTAAAAATATCTGTTAAATATTAAAAGAAAATGTCAGTATAATCATAACCCAGCACATCTATAGACCATGCAGTTGCAACCTGTAGCAAAGCTGTTTTGTGGGTGTATTGGGCATGCCCAATGACATCATGTCATCAGAAACACGTAAAAGTCGAATGAAGTGACCGAGTTAAATCCCAATGTCTTTTTAACTTGTTCCTGTTAGTGTTGCTTTTGCTTGTCCATATCTTTTGTTATATCAGTACACTTTTTAACTCTTGAGGTTTGTTCACTGAAGGACAACCTGTTGAAGAAGGGGAACAAATTCCAACAGTGCTGCACATTCTTTTGAGTTAGTTACCGCAGTCCAACTTGATGGCTGATAGGACACCCTATGACTTCTGTATTCCTGTGCGGGGGAACCACCCAGAAGGTCTGTCACTTCCCCACATGATGAAACCAAGCAATTGAACAGATTACAATCCTGGCAAAGCCAGCCAGCAGCATGCACACACATTGGATGTATAAGTCGGCAGAGGGGCCAAAGCCACCAGTCTGCCCCTAGGTTGCAGTTTATCATTGTTTTTAGTGGTAACTTACAACATATCAGCAGCTTCATAAGCATTACTGCAAAAGACACCATCAGATCTGTGGCAGTAGACCTCTCTCTGTTTTCTCAATATACAAGGTCCGACAATTAGGTCATGAGACTAATTCCATAACAAGTTCAAATAACCAACAGTTGAAAGATATAACCTGTATTTAATTCAAAGTAAGCCCCTTGCGCATTGATACAGCAAGTGGCACGATCTAACAAACACTGGATCGACCTTTTTAGTTCCTTCTGTTATGGCCCTTAAAGTTGATGTTATGGCCCTTTGGATGTCATTAGTATCGTCAAATCAGCAAGCAACTTTTTTTGGGGCCAAGTCTTCCACTAAAATCTTATGAATGGTCTCTATTAACACTAAATTCATCTACCATCGTCCTCACAGTCAAACAACGATCTTCTTGTACTCGTTCTCGGAATTTTGCAGTGATTTCCTTATAACGAACAGAAATTGAGTGTTTAGGTCTAGTTGCATTAGTAATCATTTCCACACCACTTTTGAATTGTGAATACAAGCTGAAAATCTGTGCACGAGATAAACAATTATCCCCATAAACTTGTCGCACAAATTCAACTGCTGCAATGGCGCTTTTTCTGAGCTTTAAACATAATTTAAAGTTAGCTTTATTGCTCCATGCTGATTACTTAACAATGCACCACTGACTGGGTTAACAAAATGGCGGCTAGTTGTCTGCTTATCGGTTGGCGATAAAAAGTTTCCAGATCATAGACGAAGGTTGCCTCTTTGGATTCCATGCTGTGATTTATAGACGGCATTTTTGTCTTAGCCATAATAAAATCAGTTTTATTACTGAATTGTTGGACCTTGTATAGTTAATAACACAGTGGAAAGCATTTGGTATAAAAGTCACAGCTTCTAGTGTCACACACTGCACTCAGTCCATTAGACGGGCAACTGATCAAATACATCAAGTCGTATCTATGGAAAACCATGCAATAAGAAAAAACAACTCCAGGGCTTTAACAGCTAGCTATCCTACATATTTGACCAGAAGCCCTTTTTCAGAGGAAAGTAAATTGTTCACCCCCACCCCTCATATTCTGGATGTATATGTATGTGTGTTTGCATCAGAGGTCCCAGGTAGTTCTATATTTTCTTCATGGTATACAAGTATGTTGGGAAATGAACAACCAGGCAGACTGGCTGATATTGCACCGCTTGTTGGTAAATTGATGCACAACAAACTAGATGTTATCAGGGCACTGTAGGAGCAAGTAAACTATGTTGATGCAGACAAAAGTGATCAGTCTGAGGAGAATGGTGCAGGTTGATGTGGTCAGTGCCCAGCACTCAGGGAATTAGCCAAACAAACACACAGTCCCGCTGCTGCTGATACCTTCAGAATTGGAACTCTGCACTGGCTGCTGATGATGGGGATGGTGCACTTAAGGGAACTGCTGAGTACTGTGATGTTGATTATCTCAGCTTAGCTTATGTGTATATACACCTGTTATTGCAATGTGTGTGTGTGCTTGTCGGAGTTGACAGACATTGTAGGAGACCTCCAGGTGTGTTTCTGTCCACATCCTTTAAAAGAAATGATATTACGTAATACAACGCTAACACTGGAACAGAAATAGGCTACTGACTGAGAGAACCATTTTATGTGTCCTTGTATGTGTGCACGTGTATTAAGACATTTGTCCTTTGTGCCTGTCAAACAGAAAAGTGCTTCTAAAGTGGAACTTCGTGTGGTGTGGTGCATTTGTGGCTGTCTCTGCTCTACAGCAGTTATATTTGACAGAATGTTTATATGCAAGACACTTTCAGTCAGACTTCACACATCAACTCAGAGTTGACAGCTACCTCATTTGTGAATGCTTCAGCACTTCAAACGGTCATTTTTTTGGGGAAGCTTGTTTAGCAGCTTTGCTTGCGGGCAATGTCTTGCATGCCGGGCAGCGGCTGGCTGTACTTTCTTGCACTGCACAGGCAATATTGCTCGATTGCAATGTCTTGCACTGCACAGGCAACATTGCTTGATTGCAAGTCAAGCAATGGCCGACTACTGTCTTGCACTGCACTGGCACTATTGCTTGATTGCAATGTCTTGCACTGCACAGGCGGCAGCTGGCTGTACTGTCCTGCATTGTGCAGGCAGTATTACTTGATTGTAGTGTCTTGTGTGGGAGGCAGTGGCTGGCTGTACAGTTTGTACACAGGAAGTATTGCTTAAGTGTAATGTCTCACACTGTTGTGTGTATCAGGCAACTGTGTGCAATGTCTAGAATGTAAAACAACTGGTTCTGCATTTTGTTTACCTGTTATGGCAAGCTGCTCTATGAAAGTGCAAATATTTAGAGACCTAACAAGAACTGTATGTTCCTGCACATATTCACTTGCCAGGCGTAGTGTGTGTGCACATATATACTTTCCAAGCGTAGCATCAGTATGTGTGGGCACATATTCTTATGCCAGGCCTAGTGTGTGCACATACTCACTTGCCATGCATAGCATCTGTGTATATGTACACATATTTACTTGCCATGCATAGCATCAGTGTTTATGTACACATATTTACTTGCCAGGCATAGCATTGGTGTATGTGTAGCGTAGCATCAGTATGTGTATGCACATATTCACTTGCCAGGCATAGTGTGTGCACATATTTACTTGCCAGGCATAGCATCTGTATGTGTGTGTGTGCACATATTTACTTGCCAGGCATAGTGTGTGCACATATTCACTTGCCAGGCATAGTGTTTGCACATATTTACTTGCCAGGTGTAGTGTGTGCACATATTCACTTGCCAGGCATAGTGTTTGCACATATTTACTTGCCAGGCATAGTGTGTGCACATATTTACTTGCCAGGCATAGTGTGTGCACATATTTACTTGCCAGGCATAGTGTGTGCACATATTTACTTGCCAGGTGTAGTGTGTGCACATATTTACTTGCCAGGTGTAGTGTGTGCACATATTTACTTGCCAGGCATAGTGCGTTCATGCGTGCACATGAGTGTGTGTGTGTGTGTGCAAATATTTACATGCAAGTCCTAGCTTCTATATGCATGTGTATAAATATTGATTTGGCAGGCCTAACATCTGTATGTGGATGTAGTTTTGTATACTGAGCAAAGCAACTGTGGTGTTGCATACTAGACATTGGATTGTTATTATGGCAGTTTTTTTCCTGTATATTTTTCAGTGTAATATAATGTACAGTTTGAATTTTGTGGCTTCTGTTCTAAATGTGAAGATCGTTATTGTTTATTTCTGTTTGTGCTGTTATGAATCGTGTGGCAAAAAGACTCTTTTCCTGAGAGGTGGAATCAAACATTTCTCAAACTGACCCATTAAATCTGTCAAATATGTTTGCAGAATGGTTTGTCCTGTGTTTAACCCATGCACCGAGCAACTTATATACGAGAGCTCTTGAAAGTAAAATCTGAGACTTCTGATAGAAATTCTGAACACCTTGCCATTGTCAGTCAGTCGGCAGCATTGTTTCTAAGGCTGTAGGTGGCGTCACAGTACAGATCAAATGTTTCTTGCTTTAGGACAGTGAAAATGTCTGCCACATTACAAACATGAGCCAAAACAGGAGCTGTCAGCGACACCATCTTCTTCATTACCATACACCATGCCACCTTCTGGCTACCTAGGCCAACATTCTGCCAACTTCCATGACAGGTTTCAACTTTTCCTTTGAAGCCCCTTCCTCATACTTTGTGAAATGACTGGCCAAACATGCCTTTCATCATCATCATCTCCTCAGCTTCCTCCCCTTTCTTCCCTCCTCTGTTTTCTTCACTTCCTCCTCGGCCTCCTGCTCTTCTTCTTCTGTATTCACACGTTTGGTTGTGGTGTACAGCTAGGCTGCAATGTCTGTGTCTTTGGCCAAAGTTAGCTGATTTAGTCATAGAAAAGTCAAGATCCTTTTTCACGCCCTTAGGCCCATCAAGAATATGGGAAAAGCACCCATTTTTTTTTTACAAACCATTTGGCACTAGGTGGGTAATGGGGTCAGCATTATGCTGGCCGTCTTTACTTCCCCAGGACATTCATCCTGATACCCATTTTAGGCTCAGTTGACCTCATGATAAAAATCCACGCAGCAAGCAGTGTAGCACACAACCAGCAGTGTAGCACACAACCAGCAGTGTAGCACACAGCCAGCAGTGTAGCACGCAGCCAGCAGTGTAGCATGCAGCCAGCAGTGTAGCACGCAGCCAGCAGTGTAGCACACAGCCAGCAGTGTAGCACGCAGCCAGCAGTGTAGCACGCAGCCAGCAGTGAAGCTGATTTAAGCAACCCTCTAATTAGTCACCTTCTGTGAAGCTTGCTACAGGCCAATTAATCTATTCTCCCCACCACCACCAGTCCCCTCCTTTCCCCAGTGGGGGCCTGGAAACTGCAGGGGGCACGTCCTGATGTTGTCCCAGGTGATTCACCTGGATGCCTCACATAGAAGTCTTTTCTGAACAAGCCTGAATATGTTTGGTAATTGGCTGATCACTATAGAAGATACTGCTGTACAGCGGAACCATTTTATCAAAGAAATTCCTCTCAGTGCCAGCATGCCAGGTTTTTACATATGTATTGTAAAAGTATTTGAAAGCATACACTTATTGTTTCAGTATGTCATGGAAGGGATACAGTCACGTGTCTTGTTTATGAGATTTTATGTAAAAAAATCATAGACACTCTGAGATAGGTTAAGATCTGAAGGTTGGCTTGGTTTGTCTAGGATTCGCTTTTGTTTGACAACCTTCAGCTATCTCAGGGATGAGAGATTCAAATTACACTTCCGGATACTTAAAAAAGACTCCCGGCTGTAACTGGATCTGACGTCCTCACCACTTACATAACCCCCAGACTGCCAAGAATATTTGGTAGTCGAATGGTAATACTTCTATGATCAGAACAGACATGACTATTATACACTCGCAACCGACTCAACTATTGAAACAATCCATAAGCTTAACAAAGAGATCCTTATAACTAGAACAAAAATATGTAATTAATGAATCACAGACGTGTAGAAATGATATAACAAGATATAATAGATATTCCTCAGAACAGACTCAAGGAAACATAGATCTCTTAAAGGTTACCCCGAGTATTCCCACTATCATCACTGCCGAATAGAGGTTATTATGACCTGCCACCGAAACTGACGTGGTGTGCTGTACTTTACTGAGGCGGGCTGATTTTTCCACAGTCTTCATGCAAAGTTACCCTAATATGTTCTTGTTCTTGACTAAAACGGAGAAGAGTCACAGGTCCTTTTCTGAGTCCTAGTGAGGCAGTTAGGTGTCCCTGAGTGTATCGATCCACGGATGACTGTACCGTTATCTCTTTGAATCCCTGAGTGTATCAATCCACGGATGACTGTACTGTTATCTCTTTGAATCCCTGAGTGTATCAATCCACGGATGACTGTACCATTATCTCTTTGAATCCCTGAATGACGTAGACACCCTACCTGGAAAATCTCTGGCAATATGACGAGAGGTTAGATACGCCAGGTTCAGCAAACGTGTTCAGCCAGACATAGCATGAGATTTAGGTAACAGACCCATAATCATTGACTTCCACATGATAGTGACTGTATAAACGGGATCACCTGGATAGACTGTTGCACTAACTCGATATATTTTGGACACACTAGTGAGAGTTCAGAGTACTGAACCCAATAGATGTACTGTTTGATATGTCGATGTATACCCAGGCGGATGTATGATTGGACACACTAGTGAGAGTTCAGAGTACTGAACCCACTAGATGTACTGTTTGATATGTCGATGTATACCCAGGCGGATGTATGATTGGACACACTAGTGAGAGTTCAGAGTACTGAACCCACTAGATGTACTGTTTGATATGTCGATGTATACCCAGGCGGATGTATGATTGGACACACTAGTGAGAGTTCAGAGTACTGAACCCACTAGATGTTCTGTTTGATATGTCGATGTATACCCAGGCAGATGTATGATTGGACACACTAGTGAGAGTTCAGAGTACTGAACCCAATAGATGTACTGTTTGATATGTCGATGTATACGCAGGCAGATGTATGATTGGACACACTAGTGAGAGTTCAGAGTACTGAACCCAATAGATGCACTGTTTGATATGTCGATGTATACCCAGGCAGATTTATGATTGGACACACTAGTGAGAGTTCAGAGTACTGAACCCAATAGATGTACTGTTTGATATGTCGATGTATACCCAGGCAGATGTATGATTGGACACACCACTGGATCTTCCTCACACAAGTTAAATGACAAGTTGTATATGAATACACATATTTATTAACGCAATACACACTCACCCATGATGCCCCATAAGATCATTGAATAGAATAGATCTTATTTTACGATGGCAAGGGACGCTCACACAAGGAATGTTGTAGCGCTCCCAAAGTCTAGAAGAGAGAGTGACGTCACTACATTTAGCGCTAGCAATGACAGTTTTGTGTCTCGGTGACGCAGAACAAAAGTGAACCCAATAATTTCTCATGCATCTGGACGTAGACCTCAAGATGCACCATTTACCTTAGGACAGACAGTCCGCTATGTAAATAAGTTGTGTCACAGGTTGTCCAAGATGCGGAAAGCCTCAATAAAGTAGGGGTGCTGCGGTTGTTACAAAACACAGTGCCAGCTCAGTGACAGCATACACTTGTTGTTTCAGTGACAGCAAACACTTGTTGTTTCAGTGACGGCTCAGTCACAGCATATACTTGTTGTTTCAGTGCCAGCTCAGTGACAGCTTACACTTGTTGTTTCAGTGCCAGCTCAGTGACAGCATACACTTGTTGTTTCAGTGCCAGCTCAGTGACAGCATACACTTGTTGTTTCAGTGACAGCATACACTTGTTGTTTGAGTGACAGCTCAGTGACATCATACACTTGTTGTTTCAGTGATATCTCAATGACAGCATACACATGTTGTTTCAGTGATATCTCAGTGACAGCATACACTTGCTGTTTCAGTGATAACTCAATGACAGCATACACTTGTTGTTTCAGTGATATCTCAGTGACAGCATACACTTGTTGTTTCAGTGATATCTCAGTGACAGCATACACTTGTTGTTTCAGTGATATCTCAGTGACATCATACACTTGTTTTTTCAGTGATATTTCATTGACAGCATACTTTTGTTGTTTCAGTGCCAGCTCAGTGACAGCATACACTTGTGTGTTTCAGTAATACCTTAGTGACAGCATAACCTTCTTGTTTCAGTGATATCTCAATGACAGCATTGACTTGTTGTTTCAGTGATATCTCAGTGACAGCATTGACTTGTTGTTTCAGTGATATCTCAATGACAGCATTGACTTGTTGTTTCAGTGATATCTCAATGACAGCATTGACTTGTTGTTTCAGTGATATCTCAGTGACAGCATTCACTCATTTCAGTGATATCTCAGTGACAGCATTGACTTGTTTTTTCAGTGATATCTTAGTGACAGCATTCACTCATTTCAGTGATATCTCAGTGACAGCATTCACTCATTTCAGTGATATCTCAGTGACAGCATTGACTTGTTTTTTCAGTGATATCTTAGTGACAGCATTCACTCATTTCAGTGATATCTCAGTGACAGCATTCACTTGTTTCAGAGCTAGCTTATTTACAGCAGTCACTTGTTTCAGAGCTAGCTTACTAACAGCAGTCACTTGTTTCAGAGCTAGCTTATTTACAGCAGTCTCTTGTTTCAGAGCTAGCTCACTAACAGCAGTCACTTGTTTCAGAGCTAGCTTATTTACAGCAGTCACTTGTTTCAGAGCTAGCTCTGTGAATATTCACTTGTTGTTTTAATGCTAGTCTTGTTTCAGTGCCAGCTCAGTGACAACATTCACTTGTTGCTGCAGTGCTAGCTCTATGACAGTATATACCTGTTGTGTCAGTGCTAGCTCTGTGACAGTATATACCTGTTGTGTCAGTGCTAGCTCTGTGACAGTATATACCTGTTGTCGTGGAATGATAAGCCATTACGCTGCAGTCCATAAGACTGGTAACCTAACTTACCTGTAATCGGCACAAAATTCAAACTTGGACTCGCCCGGAAAGATATAGTCCCTTATATCTATATATATATAGGCCTTTATTAGACAACATTATTATGTCTACATTTTCTAGTTGCTTTAACTGAACTCCACTTTTAAATGTATATATTTTTGATATATATTAGAGTAGTTATTTGAGGTTTCTTAGAAACCGATGCACTCCTTGCCCGTGTATACTAGGGACTTCTTTCTTTACCAACGCCTGAAGTGCGTAAGTGACGCCATTCTTTCTTGCCGGTTCCAAGCGTCCAGACGTGTCAATCTATGCCTGTATAATTTCACTTTCACAAGGCGATCTTGAATGTCTCAGACTTTGCATATGCTTGGGTAAGTTAATTATAGTTTACGAGTACCTAAAATGATGTCTGTAAAGTAGTCACTGCTGTAGAGAGATCAGTATCGGCTGTGGGATCACACATAGTTCGACCATTCTTCATCGCTAGAGAAGCGGATTCGAACGTAGACCTTCCCCTGTACAGACTAAATAGCCTATGCCCTCAATAACCCACCCATACTGGTAAACCTAATAACCTTACAAATGTGTACTATTTAAACTAACTATAGAAGTTTGTGAATACAAAAGGGGGACAGAATTAGGTCAGGACTTTGTCGGCCAGTGTGTGGAGTGTGTTTGACCCAGATCAATGAATGATAAGACGGGCTTTGGGAGTCTGAGGAATAAATGTACTGACAGTAAATATTGGTGTCTGTGTGCAGAGGGGAGGGGAGAGAGAGAGTGATATATGTGTTAGAACACTATCTATCTCCACTGTATATCTGACTTGCCTTCTCTTGCACTAAACAGACAGATGAATATAGGAGATTTGTGTCTCCGGGTCTGGAGAGACATTCTGAGGAATGAAACAGGAGAGCAGGGTGGAGTAAGCAGATGGGGGTTGATGACTGATGCTTGTTCTGTCTTTCCTGTCAAGATGTTACCCTCTTGGTGATGACTAATTCTGAGTTATTTTCTTGACAGGATGTATCCTTTGTGAGGAGCTGGCAGAAGTTTCACAGTCCAACCAACACCCACCAACCATAAACCAACCATAAACTAACCTTAAACCAACCATAAACTAACCATAAACCAACTACCCACCAGCTGACACCTGTGAAGGTTCCTGACATCATCAATATGTGGGAGCTTATAACTCAAACAGCCTACCAGTGCTAGAGCTTAGGTAGCTCAAAATCAGTGTGTGTCCTAACTGGTGATAGAGACTTGCTAAGTACCAGTACAGTGCTGTGTCCTCTATGGTGAGGGACTCTCTTACTACTTGATCCAGTGGAGCAGAATTCCCAGAGTCAAAGACAGTCGAATCATCCGGAGCTGAGGGAGGCATCATAGACAGAAAGAGGAGAAGCTAAGTTTGATGCCTGATTTGCTTTGTACCTCACAGCTCCTATGTTTCACAATGATGACATAAAGTCATCTCCAAGACCCAATGTCTGTGTAGTATCTTTGGTATCTAGACATTATATTCTGAGATTCTTCCACTGATAGCTGGAATTCACTTCATTATTATATGTACATTACACTGATTACATGCATTCATTTTCATGGCTGACTTAGGTTTCTCTATGTCACCTTTTTAAGTGTTTAGCAGTTGTGTGTGTATGTATCTTCATTATATGTGTTAACATGGTTATGATAATGAATTATCATAACCTGGGGGCTTTCTTTAGTAAGTAGTGGGGGTGTCCAGCCAAGTGTGCCTAGAAATATTGTATTCATATAATGAGATATTTTGTAGTGCCAATACTTGAGTTGCCCTACTCCAGAAATAAGTTGAGCGTATATTGGCCACGGGGAATCCCTTAGACCAATACGAGCCAAACGACTCAACATAATTATCTCTGAGTGCTGTTGGTTCTGAAGGAGAAATCCTTACATTAGGCACGCGACAGGAGTGATATGTGACAGTTGTGTCAGTGCTAGCCCTGTGACAGCATACCCGCATTTCAAATAAAAAATTGAATGTCTTTCTATTGTAGCTGATGAGGTTTTTGTGTAAAAGTTCATTTGTGAATTTTTCCTTCTTTAAACTTTAATTTTTTTTAGTGCAAAAATGGAGAGAGTGGGACTGACTGCTGATGTTGGTGTAGCTGGTTCTGTAGCAGAAACACACTATGTATTGGTTGGTTTCTTCCTACCTCATATTTTCTGAAGAAAGTTGTACTTGTTTGGGTTGTGTAGATCTGTTTGTGCAACAATGGCAGCTGTACCAAAGAGATCAAGACTTGATATGGCAACAGCCGCGATGTCGCAGCTGAGTACCATGTGGAAAAGCAACATCGGCATCACAGTTAAGGTCAATATTTACAAATCTCTGGTATTGTCGGTTTTCTTTTACAGATGTGAGAGTTGGACTCTCACTGTGGAAATGGATAGGAGGAATCAGGCTTTCGAATGTAAATGTTACAGATGCATTTTTATGAATTAGTTATTTAGAACACAAAACTAGTGAATATGTCATAGACAAAAATATACAAATCTGCGGGATGTCAGGAGCCTCTCTTGGCAGTGGTGAAACGTTGCAAGCTAGCTTGGTTTGGGCACGTGGTGAAACATGATTTAATTGCAAAAACTGTACTTCAAGGAACATTAGGGGGTAGTTGAAGAAGAGGAGGGCAAAGAAGAACATGGAATGACAACATCAAAAAAGGAATAGGATCAAGTTATCATACACTTATTCATCAAACAGAAGACAGAGAAAGATTTGGGGTGTTATGTGCTAGTGCTTCCATTAATACACTTCCACGACCCTAATGGAACCAGGGTTATGTTATGTATGTTATCTGGTGTCTCCTACCTTTTAATCCATGGACTGGGAAAATAGGAGACAGTTTGTCATGGGCTAGCTGATGGCTCGGGCAGAAGCGGACACATATGTAGATAATGACAAATACACTTGATGCTGTCTAGAAATGGAAGTTGTCTAAAGTACGTCACTGTTTGCTATCTTTGAGAAGTTACAAGATGAGGTGCGTGATCGGTCCGACCACAATCTGAAATCCACAAGGATGATCTTTGTCCAGAATAACTAGATGTGGATATCAAATGATCATGAGTCCCACTTGAGGGCCAAACAATCAATCAGCTTCCCTCTTAAAAGCATTCTGTGAAAGTTGACTAATTGGGGGTGTTTCTTATGAAATCGGAGTGTGTATGCCTGAGAGGCCAGGGAATAACATCTGTATATGCCAGATCTGTAAAATATATGTGTACGCAAAACTCAGGTTCTGAAACTAGACTGAAGTACAGAACTGAATGAACAACCAGAACTTTTGGAGCTTGTAGAAGAATAAGAAGAACCCTGGTGCGCTGAAGAGGTTGTGAAACATCTTTACTAACCTCGAAGCCACAGAGCCATGTATTTATCATTTTGTGTGTAACTTGGTCATTTTCACTGTAGGTCATGTAGACTGTAGATCAAATAGACTAGGTCATGTAGACTGTAGATCATATAGACTAGGTCATGTAGACTGTAGATCATATAGACTAGGCCATGTAGACTGTAGATCATAAAGACTAGGTCATGTAGACTGTAGATCATATAGACTAGGTCATGTAGACTGTAGATCATATAGACTAGGTCATGTAGACTGTAGATCATATAGACTAGGTCATGTAGACTGTAGATCATATAGACTAGGTCATGTAGACTGTAGATCATACAGACTAGATCATGTAGACTAATCATATAGACTAGATCATGTGGACTGTAGATCATATAGACTAGGTCATGTAGACTGTAGATCACATAGACTAGATCATGTAGACTGTAGATCATATAGACTAGGTCATGTGGACTGTAGATCATATAGACTAGGTCATGTAGACTGTAGATCATATAGACTAGGTCATGTAGACTAGATTATATGGACTAGATCATGTAGACTGTAGATCATATAGACTAGGTCATGTAGACTAGATTATATGGACTAGATCATGTAGGCTGTAGATCATATAGACTAGATCATGTAGACTGTAGATCATACAGACTAGGTCATGTAGACTGTAGATCATATAGACTAGGTCATGTAGACTGTAGATCATACAGACTAGGTCATGTAGACTGTAGATCATATAGACTAGGTCATGTAGACTAGATCATATAGACTAGGTCATGTAGACTGTAGATCATGCAGACTAGGTCATGTAGACTGTAGATCATATAGACTGGGTCATGTAGACTGTAGATCATATAGACTAGGTCATGTAGACTGTAGATTATATGGACTAGATCATGTAGACTAGATCATATAGACTAGGTCATGTAGACTGTAGATCATATAGACTAGGTCATGTAGACTAGATTATATGGACTAGATCATGTAGACTGTAGATCATACAGACTAGGTCATGTAGACTGTAAATCATATAGACTAGGTCATGTAGACTAGATCATGTAGACTGTAGATCATATAGACTAGGTCATGTAGACTGTAGATCATATAGAATAGGTCCTGTAGACTGTAGATTATATAGACTAGGTCATGTAGACTAAAAGCCCCCCACATTTGATCAAGGCAGCCGCCACCTTGTTGGACCTAGGAGGAAGAAGCACCCAAGTTGGGAAACACTGATTTAGACTCACGGTCACTTAGGTCACTGAATGTTATTTTCCTAGCGTATGTGTGCCGTATACATCTCTCTCTCTCTCTCTCTCTCTCTCTCTATATATATATATATATATATATATATATATATATATATATATATATATATATATATATATATACCCAGTCTGCATGGATGGACGATATGTGTCTTGTTGCCAGAGTCCGAAAAAAGTGTACCAAACCACCGCGTCGGCTGTAGGAACCTCCCCCCCACTCCCCTAAAAAAGAATAAGTGTGAGCGGAGATGGAGCTTGTCCATCGTTTCCTAATGTTATTTTCCTAGCGTATGTGTACCGTGTTGCCAGAGTACGGAGGAAAACAAAATAGTACCAAGCCACCACGTCACATAGAGGAAAAGTATGAAGAAGAAGAAGAAGAAGACGGGGAAGAAGAAGAAAAAGAAGAAGTATGACCAACACAGGTGCACGGAATACTTTCTGTGCGACGGTCACTTGCCGAATTTCTAGGACATCCGCCCTTTTCTATTTATTCAATAACATTTGGTTCAGCCCAACATGCCACAACAATTCTTATCGCCGATCATTTGGATCTCAAAGCGTGAGCTGGACGGTCCGGTTATATGGTATTTACGTACACCGGAGCTTAGCTATCAACACAACCCGATCACATAATAACAAATGACGACTGGACCCGCTTAAGACTCCACACAAACTCTCACACACATATCCATTACATGACTAACCCGTTCATATTACAGGAAGACAACTATAAGACCACTATGGTCACACGCGAAAATTTTCACATCTCGGAACTATTCACATTCAAAAACTGTTTTTAGTACTTTTTGGCAAAATTAAAATACTCAAAATTTTAAAACAATAAATGGTGGCCGAAAGGTCGTTGTGTTTGGAAGCTCGCTCTCCTTCGAGATACGCCTAGCCAGATCAAAGGGAGACAGAACAAACAGGAAACACCAAGAATGAAGAAGGAAGACATGCACCAGTGACATCAGGACGAGCGGTTTGATTCGGATGGAAACATTAAGCCAGAAATGGCACAAACACCAGTATTCAGTCACGAAAGTGACGCAAATAACCCAGACCACAAATATAGGCGGAGACTGTTAGCAGCCTAGGCTAGCTAGCAGCAGTCTGAACGTGGTCGAGCTTTTATTTTTTTTCTCAAAAGGACTTGGACTTGGACTTCAGGCCGTAGCAGCTTGTGGGCTGACTTCTTCCTTCCTCGTAACAGACATCTCACAAAGCTACATTTAGAAACACCTTAACAAATTGGGCACGCAGCCCCGTCTTAGATTCTCCCCTCCGAAACATCCACTTTTCATACAGATGTTGTAATTTTTCCAATAAAGCATGTTATGTTTTTATAATAATCTGCATATTATGAATATCATGAAACAAAACACATACAAAAGCATGGGTGGTAAAATCCAGGGGCACACCCGAGCACGCGCACACACAGGAAAACCTATGCGTTTACTTACACATACACCCACATATCCCATACACAAACACATTTTCCACACACACACACACGCATGTTCCATCACCCTCCCCCACCCCACCCACCCATTCCTGAGTTCGCCCTTGAAATGGCAGTGGCCAGGCTGTGTTGACGCTGACAGCTAGGCTGTGATATCTTCACCGACACACCCGATGTCGGCGAACTACCACTTAGTCGCCTGTTACAGCTTGCTTGTAAGTGAAATGTGGGTGCCCCCTCCCCCATATAAATATGGCATTCGAAAGGGCCCCCACAAGGTAGCCCAAGGGACCCCCCCCCCCACCCCCGAGGAACCAAGCTGGGCGAAACTGGGCCCAATGTTAAGCAAGGGTTGTAACTGCAGCGCTTTTTCTGATAAAAGTCAGCCACTGGTTGAATCCCTTGCGAAACGCAAACAGTATTGTGACAACAAAAGTTCGAATTAGCCACCTCCATGGGTACACTGAAGATGCACTTCGACTCCGAAGGGAGCTCCCAGTTAGTCATCTCGGTGTTTTCTCGATATCTCCCCCCAGGATGACGTCACGGGACAGTCCAATATTTTCAAGGGTGGTAAGAACAGGTTTCCCGGCTTCCTGTAGCTACCTCAAAACAGCAAAAACTGGGCCTAACCCCAACCCACGAGAGCGCAGCCTATTTATCAGCATCCTAAAAAAATCGACTGTCTGTTTGGGGGCAGATATTTGGATAGAACCGTCAACTCTTAGGATCTGCTTGTTAGAAAGGCTGGGTCTGTTCTTTTGTTAGGAATGTTTGAGTGTGGGAATGTGTAGGTGTGTGTGAATGTTTGAGTGTAAGAATGTGTGCGTGTGTGTTTGAGTGTGGCAATGTGTAGTTGTCTGTGTATGTATAAGTGTGGCAATGTGTAGGTGTGTGTGTATGTATAAGCGTGGCTATGTGTAGGTGTGTGTGTGTGTATGTTTGAGTGTGGGAATGTGTAGGTGTGTGTGTGTTTGAGTGTGGGAATGTGTAGATGTGTGTGTATCTTTGAGTGTGGCTATGTGTAGCATAGTTTACTTGTCAAGACACACTACAGCCTAGTGTAGCATTGTATACTTGTCAAGACACTCTACAGCTTAGTGTAGCATAGTATACTTGTCAAGACACACTACAGCCTAGTGTAGCATAGTATACTTGTCAAGACACTCTACAGCTTAGTGTAGCATAGTATACTTGTCAAGACACTCTACAGCCTAGTGTAGCATAGTTTACTTTTCAAGACACTCTACAGCCTAGTGTAGCATAGTTTACTTGTCAAGACACTCTACAGCCTAGTGTAGCATAGTTTACTTGTCAAGACGCTCTACAGCCTAGTGTAGCATAGTTTACTTGTCAAGACACTCTACAGTCTAGTATAGCATAGTTTACTTGTCAAGACACTCTACAGCCTAGTGTAGCATAGTTTACTTGTCAAGACACTCTACAGCCTAGTGTAGCATAGTTTACTTGTCAAGACACTCTACAGCCTAGTGTAGCATAGTTTACTTGTCAAGACACTCTACAGCCTAGTGTAGCATAGTATACTTGTCAAGACACTCTACAGCCTAGTGTAGCATAGTATACTTGTCAAAACACTCTACAGCCTAGTGTAGCAGAAGACAAGACGCTCTACAGCCTAGTGTAGCATAGTATACTTGTCAAGACACTCTACAGCTTAGTGTGGCATAGTTTACTTGTTAAGACACTCTACAGCCTAGTGTAGCATAGTATACTTGTCAAGACACTCTACAGCTTAGTGTGGCATAGTTTACTTGTCAAGACACTCTACAGCCTAGTGTAGCATAGTATAATTGTCAAGACACTCTACAGCTTAGTGTAGCAGAAGACATGACGCTCTACAGCCTAGTGTAGCATAGTATACTTGTCAAGACACTCTACTGCCTAGTGTAGCATAGTTTACTTGTCAAGACACTCTACAGCCTAGTGTAGCATAGTTTACTTGTCAAGACACTCTACAGCCTAGTGTAGCATAGTTTACTTGTCAAGACATTCTACAGCCTAGTGTAGCAAAGTTTACTTGTCAAAACACTCTACAGCCTAGTGTAGCATAGTATACTTGTCAAGACACTCTACAGCTTAGTGTAGCAGAAAACAAGACACACTACAGCTTAGTGTAGCTGAAGACAAAACACTCTACAGCTTAGTGTAGCAGAAGACAAGACACTCTACAGCCTAGTGTAGCATAGTTTACTTGTCAAGACACTCTACAGCCTAGTGTAGCAAAGTTTACTTGTCAAGACACTCTACAGCCTAGTGTAGCATAGTATACTTGTCAAGACACTCTACAGCTTAGTGTAGCAGAAGACAAGACACTCTACAGCTTAGTGTAGCAGAAGACAAGACACTCCACAGCCTAGTGTAGCATAGTATACTTGTCAAGACACTCTACAGCTTAGTGTAGCAGAAGACAAGACACTCTACAGCTTAGTGTAGCAGAAGACAAGACACTCTACAGCTTAGTGTAGCAGAAGACAAGACACTCTACAGCTTAGTGTAGCAGAAGACAAGACACTCGACAGCCTAGTGTAGCAGAAGACAAGACACTCGACAGCCTAGTGTAGCATAGTTTCCCTGTCAAGACACTCTACAGCCTAGTGTAGCATAGTTTACTTGTCAAGACACTCTACAGCCTAGTGTAGCATAGTTTACTTGTCAAGACACTCTACAGCCTAGTGTAGCATAGTATACTTGTCAAGACACTCTACAACCGAGTGTAGAATAGTATACTTCTCAAGACACTCTACAGCCTAGTGTAGCATAGTTTACTTGTCAAGACACTCTACAGTCTAGTGTAGCATAGTTTACTTGTCAAGACACTCTACAACCTAGTGTAGCATAGTTTACTTGTCAAGACACTCTACAGTCTAGTGTAGCATAGTTTACTTGTCAAGACACTCTACAGCCTAGTGTAGCATAGTTTACTTGTCAAGACACTCTACAGTCTAGTGTAGCATAGTTTACTTGTCAAGACACTCTACAACCTAGTGTAGCATAGTTTACTTGTCAAGACACTCTACAGTCTAGTGTAGCATAGCTTACTTATCAAGACACTCTACAACCTAGTGTAGCATAGTTTACTTGTCAAGACACTCTACAGTCTAGTGTAGCATAGTTTACTTGTCAAGACACTCTACAGCCTAGTGTAGCATTGTTTACTTGTCAAGACGCTCTACAGCCTAATGTAGCATAGTTTACTTGCCAAGACACTCTACAGTCTAGTGTAGCATAGTATACTTGTCAAGACACTCTACAGCTTAGTGTAGCATAGTTTACATGTCAAGACACTCTACAGCCTAGTGTAGCATAGTTTACTTGTCAAGACACTCTACAGCCTAGTGTAGCATAGTTTACTTGTCAAGACACTCTACAGCCTAGTGTAGCATAGTTTACTTGTCAAGACACTCTACAACCTAGTGTAGCAGAAGACAAGACACTCTACAGCCTAATGTAGCATAGTTTACTTGCCAAGACACTCTACAGTCTAGTGTAGCATAGTATACTTGTCAAGACACTCTACAGCTTAGTGTAGCATAGTTTACTTGTCAAGACACTCTACAGCCTAGTGTAGCATAGTTTACTTGTCAAGACACTCTACAGCCTAGTGTAGCATAGTTTACTTGTCAAGACACTCTACAGCCTAGTGTAGCATAGTTTACTTGTCAAGACACTCTACAGCCTAGTGTAGCATAGTTTACTTGTCAAGACACTCTACAGCCTAGTGTAGCATAGTTTACTTGTCAAGACACTCTACAGCCTAGTGTAGCATAGTTTACTTGTCAAGACACTCTACAGTCTAGTGTAGCATAGTTTACTTGTCAAGACGCTCTACAGTCTAGTGTAGCATAGTTTACTTGTAAAGACACTCTACAGCTTAGTGTAGCATAGTTTACTTGTCAAGACACTCTACAGCCTAGTGTAGCATAGTTTACTTGTCAAGACACTCTACAGTCTAGTGTAGCATAGTTTACTTGTCAAGACACTCTACAGTCTAGTGTAGCATAGTTTACTTGTCAAGACACTCTACAGTCTAGTGTAGCATAGTTTACTTGTCAAGACGCTCTACAGTCTAGTGTAGCATAGTTTACTTGTCAAGACACTCTACAGCTTAGTGTAGCATAGTTTACTTGTCAAGACACTCTACAGCTTAGTGTAGCATAGTTTACTTGTCAAGACACTCTACAGTCTAGTGTAGCATAGTTTACTTGACAAGACACTCTACAGTCTAGTGTAGCATAGTTTACTTGTCAAGACACTCTACAGCTTAGTGTAGCATAGTTTACTTGTCAAGACACTCTACAGCCTAGTGTAGCATAGTTTACTTGTCAAGACACTCTACAGCCTAGTGTAGCATAGTTTACTTGTCAAGACACTCTACAGCTTAGAGTAGCAGAAGACAAGACACTCTACAGCCTAGTGTAGCATAGTATACTTGTCAAGACACTCTACAGTCTAGTGTAGCATAGTTTACTTGTCAAGACGCTCTACAGTCTAGTGTAGCATAGTTTACTTGTCAAGACACTCTACAGTCTAGTGTAGCATAGTTTACTTGTCAAGACACTCTACAGCCTATTGTAGCATAGTATACTTGTCAAGACACTCTACAGCCTAGTGTAGCATAGTATACTTGTCAAGACGCTCTACAGCCTAGTGTAGCATAGTTTACTTGTCAAGACGCTCTACAGTCTAGTGTAGCATAGTTTACTTGTCAAGACACTCTACAACCTAGTGTAGCATAGTATACTTGTCAAGACACTCTACAGCCTAGTGTAGCATAGTTTACTTGTCAAGACGCTCTACAGCCTAGTGTTGCATAGTTTACTTGTCAAGACACTCTACAGCTTAGAGTAGCAGAAGACAAGACACTCTACAGCCTAGTGTAGCATAGTATACTTGTCAAGACACTCTACAGCCTAGCATAGCAGAAGACAAGACACTCTACAGCCTAGTGTAGCATAGTATACTTGTCAAGACACTCTACAGCCTAGTGTAGCATAGTTTACTTGTCAAGACATTCTACAGCTTAGTGTAACAGAAGACAAAACGCTCTAAAGCCTAGTGTAGCAGAAGACAAAACGCTCTAAAGCCTAATATAGCAAAAGACAAAACGCTCTAAAGCCTAGTGTAACAGAAGACAAAACGCTCTAAAGCCTAGTGTAGCAGAAGACAAAACGCTCTAAAGCCTAATGTAGTAGAAGACAAAACGCTCTAAAGCCTAATGTAGCAGAAGACAAAACGCTCTAAACCTAGTCTAGCAGAAGACAAAACGCTCTAAACCTAGTCTAGCAGAAAACAAGACGCTCTAAAGCCTAATGTAGCAGAAGAATACTTTAGAAAAAGTGAATAATAACAATAGTTTTGAAGTGCACAGACATGAGAAAAGTGTCCTCCATTAACATGATAAATACACTACTTCATCCATGGAGCAGTCATGTTTCCCAAGTTCCTCATGCCTACAGTAGTCAATAGCACTCTCATCTCCCGTGCACTGGACGTCGTCCATGACAATCTGGTAGCTGTCTTGCCATCGTCTCATCAGTTGCCTGTCCTGATCTCTGGTAGACGTGCTAGGTTCGGACTTGAGGCCACTTCGGGGTCCAGGGTAGCCGAGCTGGGTGCAGGCAACTTTGATTGCGGCAGCGTTGAAGAAGTCGTCACAGACGAAACCCCATTGAGTACCTGCGTGTGTAAACATTAGCCTTGTCGAGCTGGTTATCACAAAGAAGACAAAGGTATCTATAGAAACATGACACAGTCTATACAACAGTTAGAGTACTAACAATCTGAGTGTTAGTAGTGTTTAGATAGGGTGTCCTATCTCAGATAGCCGAAATCTAGTTGCACGTTAAAAAACGTGTAGCTGAAGAATTGTAATTCTGTTCTCTCTTCCCTGCGCCCCCCCCCCCCCCCCCACCTCAACTTTTTTTCTCTTTCTGTATGTAGTGTATTATTGTTTGTTTTATAGAAACGTGTTACGTTTGTGAATTTTTGTAATGAAAACACCCATAATAGTCAAGTTAGTTGAGTATCCTTTACAGGACGTTGCAGAACCAACTCCACTTGCCTGTTTGGCTGGTATCTGAGTGTATACGTCAGTTATCCTATCTGTGTTTACATGTCTGCTTGCAGAAGTGTATGACTGCACATCCTAGAGTGCGATATCATGAAGAGAAATTAGACCACCGTTTCCTGGTTTATTTTTGTCTTTTCTATATGGATTTTTGACCTACTTTTTTGGAATCTCTCAGCAAGAATTTATCGTTTATTAGGTTTCTGGAATATTATCAATAAAACTTTTCATCAGCGAAGTCGAGATCATCAAGATGTTTTGTAGGAGCCTACACAATTCCATTTCTGGTGGTAGCTGTTTCTGTTTTCACATTCCAGTCTATTTTAGAGGTGACAAAAGACACATGAGGCTTACAACTGTTCTTATTTCATATGCATCGTTAGTTTTCCCTAACGAATAACTCGTTATTTCCTGTCTTTGTATTTTGCCTTTATAAAGTTAGTAAACGTTTCTCATCAGTTTTCACAGAGATTCCCTAACAATGCTGTCAACGGCCTTTCCGCAATCTACGAATCCAGTAAGACGGTGGGCAATTCAGTTCAATATTTTGCACTATTATTAGACAGTGTGGCTGTCTGGTAAGTACAGGATATGTTTGATAGAAACCCTGTCATTTCATCCCTTAGCTGTTTATCAGTGTAACTTTTAGTCGTTACACAATCGTCCTGCTTAATATTGTTCCTAGGAACTTACAGAAACATAACTCCTTTATAGTTTGTTCTGCAGGTAGCTTTGGGGTGGGAGGGGGGGGGGGGGGGGGGGGGGGTGTGTGTTTAGTTTCACCAGATATTCTTTCTGTCGATCTTCTGGTGTTTTGTCTTAACAACTTTTGCTGGGATATCACCTGGATCTGCAGCCTTTCTTTCTTTCAGGAGCCGTTAATGGTTTTTTACACTTGACGAACAGTTCCCGCTTCTAAGGGCTTGATGCCGGCTCACTAAACTCAGAGGAAAGGCAAGACGGACATGTAACCAGATTGTGACCGGTGCCATCAGTATAGGAAATCTGCGATGGCTGCTAAAGATGAGGACGGAGCCCGCATGGGAATACCCCGAGTGCTGTGATGTCAATTCTTGACTCAGCTCAACTCAGCTACGGGCTGGATATCTGCAGCGAACTCTGAAGCTGGTCTATTTAGAAGCTACTGAAAATATTCTGGCCATCTTATTTTTTTATCTTGATGGTTTGAGAGCACTTTTCTTTGCCCATGTTTGACTGTTCCAGTTGGTTGACTCTATATACCCACCAATTTCCTTGTGTTTTTAAAAATGTCTCTGGAAGTTTCCTTTTGTTGTTGCTGTTTCCGTTTCCTGTGCTAGGCTATATTCATACTTCATACGTCCGTATGTTTCCATTAACCCATGTATTAGCTTCTGCGCAGTCGATAGAAGACTCGCTTTCAAATCCAGCTGTGACTCGCTGCAGACCACGGCCGGTGTTCGAAACCGGTCGGTTCCCCGGGTTCACACAGCCTCTAGGTAATGGTACCAGAGTTAACACTCTGGTGTAAAAGGAGAAACGTCACTGTAGCTACGGAGTTGCGTGCGGACGGCGACACAGGCGGACAGTTTCTTATCAGCTGTGCCTACTGGTGGCAGAGCACCTATAGTTTATAACTGTGTGTAATGACGCTGGTTCAAATCTCTCTACTTTTTTCTCTTTCTTTTTCTTTTCTTGATTAGCTTCTATGTATTTTTCACGAGCTCGAGCTTCGAGCTCTGATTGTGCCACTGTTGTAGTCTGCCCGTTTGCCTTCCCTTTCTTGGACATTTGTCAAGAGTTTCTGGCGTTATGCATGCCTTATGTTTCCGTTCTCTCTCATCTAGGTCTTCTACACAAGTTCCATTACACATTCATTCAATCTGACCAGCAGAAAGCTGCCAACGTCCCCTATTCATGTTTTAGCACCCGGTACTTTTTCGGGTCGGTAACCGAGAATTTTTGCGGAACTTCTGTAGCGTGGGATATCTTACATTATGAATTCAAGAGCTATGGGTCTGAAATTGTTTTCCTGTCATAATCATTACGTTCGCTACTTCTTTTAGTAAAAATACTGGAACAAAGAAAAATGCATATTTATGTGTATACACTTTAAATAAACCAAGTGATACTTACTAGATGCATGCATTTGTACAAAGTTGTTACATTAAAAGCTTATTGCATGCAAAATAACGTAATCAGCAAAGTTGTCACTCGGTGAACTGCTAGTCATCCTGGAGATTTTACTCTGTGACTCCAAGAACGATCCTGAATCTACAGTAAAAGAGAAATGGCTGAATTACCTGTATAAAAGAGCAGGTAGCCAGCCCGAGATACTCTGCCACAGTTGTCGCGGGACAGAAGTCGAATGTCACCTGGCAGAGGCGTGGCCGACACACGAATCTTTGTTTCCAGGAGACTTATATATGCCATGTTCTCCACCAGCCGGCTCTCTAGTTGGGAAATCTGGACAATCAGGCAGGCATATATTAGTCCATGCGGTGTTTCTCTATCAACTAGTTCTCTAACTGGGAAATCTAGACAATCAGACAAACATAAGAAGAAACTCCACAGGGGAGCATTTACAGCAGGGGTCTACCGATCATCAGTAGAAGTAATCTCTCGTCGACAAATGTTTCGGCCCACGAGCTCCTAGACATTTTCAGAGAGTGGGCCCACCTGAGTTCATAAAGCTCAGGGTTGGTTTCTCCTGCTGTACGTTTTTACCAGATGGTATCGGACAGGGACAAGACGAATTGGTGACTTTGCAAAAGGTACTGTGAGATAAGAAGTCGTTGCAGTAGCATAATTAAAGCAGTCTGCTTACCTGGACGACCAAGTGGCAAGCTTACGATTGGTTTACCGGACACATGTTGGACTGTTGGCACGTGGCAGAGGGACACTGGCAGATAATTCGGACACGATGGATTTTAATTGATAAGAAATTCTTTTCCACTAGACACCCGCACCAGCTCAACGAGGCGAGTCCCCCACGACGTTCCGCTGTGTCTAGAGCCAGCTCGAGGCCCTCTCAGCAACCTCGCCCAGTTGTTTAAGTGTCCGTTTGCGTTCATTACCTCGTCAGCCTAGTTGTTTAATCACATTGTAAACTGAAGTGGAAACGAGACATCTTGCGCCTACCTCGACGGCGAAGATTCTTACTGTGTACGCTTCGTCTTTCCTCAGACCGACCGCTAATTCACTGTATTTCTCGAGCTTATACATATGGCTTTCGTCCATTCGCGACTCATTCCGGTGTCAACTAGTTCTTTACTTGTGAAATCTAGACATTTAGACAGGTGTATGTTAATATGCGTCAGTCGTCGGTTCTATCTGTTATATTTTAACTCAGTTTTTGGCCGGCGTGTACCAAATTAGACATTCCTCAAGGCGCCAACGGCTCCAGGAAAAGCACATTGGTGAGAAAAAAAGCCTTATCCTAGAGAGAAGAAACACAAGCCTAAAACATAATGCTATGGCAGGCAGACGACGAGAGGCTGACCGAACGACTAGAACGCTGGGTACGACTGGGGATTTTTCTTTTGGGGCAAAATGAAATCATCACCTGCACACTCGTGGCGAGATTATTCTGCACATGTAACACATGCTATCTTTAATGCAACACATGTTTTGTGCTATGGAGAGGAGGAAGTTCATCCATGGTCTTAATTGGCCTGGGAAGTAAATCGAGCGACAGCAGTACCAGGTTTTGAGTCGTTAATTAGCGGGGACGAGAGCCCCACATGTTTAATGTGACGGTCGGAGACATTTTTGAAGGTCACAGATCAGCTGTTGTCGGTCACAGGCTGGCTAGACACCAGACAAAACGATGTTGATGCACAATAGACAGTGTGTTTAAATGGGAGCTGTTACTATTTCCAAAACTCAGGCTGTGAAGCTATGCACCGTACAATAACAAGAAACGCCACTCAAAGCTACGGCTAGCAACATGTAATGTCAGGACCACATGCCCTCTGCGTTGCCCTGACCTGGCAAAAGTTCAGGATGTGATCACAACAGCGTAATGGATGCCGAACTCAATATATACATTGCTGGTGTACAGGAATCACGCTTTGCAGAGGACAGGTTCTTTAGAAACAAATTATACCTTCTTTGGGAAAGACCTGAAAAAATTAGACAGTACAAAGTAGATTTTGCAGTGGGGAAAAACAAATGTATCTGCGGGCCTCAGTTGAGAGTCCAGCTGGGTGACATGACAGAATGTTATCTTTATGATTGTCTACCCCATGAGGGTTTGTCACTCTTGTTGCACATGCACCCACACTAACGTCAGCTGAGGATACTGAGGATTTTGTTGTCTCCAAATATGGAACTGGACAAGGCAGTGAAAGCACTTCCTAAACCTGACGGCATTTACATTCGTGGTGATTCTAGTGCTCGTCTCCGGTCAGACTCAGACTCATGGCCAGTTTGACTGGAAAATTCATAAAGTTGGTCATTTTAATGAAAACTGTCAAAGAATGTTGGAAATCTGCACAAGAAATGACCTTTACACTGTAATCACATTCTTCACAACTAAATACCGCCATAGGATATTACTGAAATATTCAGGACCCCGCCACAGGCAACAGTTGGACTCCGTGATCATAATGCGAACAAATCTAAGACATCTTCATTAATTCGCATTGACTACAGTGCTGAATGTGTGACTGACCACTCACTAGCTGCAACAAGACCAAAGAGAATGTGCACATCCAGAATCACCTCTACCCCTTGGTTTCTAAAACCGCTGGTTCAGTTAAGTTGATTCAAGATCCGACATCAAAGCACTCGGGACATGTCCATAAACCCTGCGTTCTCATCTTCAGCAGCGATTGTAGAGTTCATCTTCTGATGGTTTCAATTGAAATCTAACTGCCTGTCCGTGTCTTTCGCCTTTACGGGGAGTGTTGAATGTTTGTTATCTTCCTTGGGCACCCCCTGCTGAAATCTCTTCAGATCTATTTGTGTCTCGGCACTGTTCACTCGTTCCCATAGGAATCCTACAACAACTCACTTGTAATGTAATAATTTACCTCAGCCATCCATTCAACTGTCTAGAATGTCTTCTCTTCCTCTCTTCCCTTTCGGTCTGTCTGTCTGTCGTATCTGTCGTCTAAAATTCAGACTTACCTTTTGCTGTAAATGTGCCTGTAATGCAACCATAGATCGGTTAGCAGCGGCCACCTGTTCGTCCACGTAGGCGTACAACTCGTGTCGGAAGTGGGCCAGTGTGTAGATGGAGTCTACATCGTTGTCATTGTCGATGTTATCATCGTAATCCTCAGAGACTTCACTATCGCTGGTCACGTCGTCAGCTGGTATCTGCATTTCTTCTTTCATTTTACCCAGCGACCCTCGGTGATTAGCCCTATAGACGTACAATCGGTGTAGCCAGTAGAGGGTCGAGAAAAAAAGTCAAGTAAGGGTCCCTTTACAGTGTAGCCAGTAGAGTGTCCAGAATAAAAGTCAAGTAAGGGTCCTATTACAGTGTAGCCAGTAGAGTGTCGAGAACAAAAGTCAAGTAAGGGTCCTATTACAGT
The DNA here is from genome assembly GCA_905116865.2 of Candidula unifasciata. Lineage (NCBI taxonomy): Eukaryota > Metazoa > Mollusca > Gastropoda > Stylommatophora > Geomitridae > Candidula > Candidula unifasciata. The sequence continues at coordinate 119,263 of CAJHNH020000565.1, forward strand.
GTAGCCAGTAGAGTGTCCAGAATAAAAGTCAAGTAAGGGTCCTATTACAGTGTAGCCAGTAGAGGGTCGAGAATAAAAGTCAAGTAAGGGTCCTATTACAGTGTAGCCAGTAGAGTGTCCAGAATAAAAGTCAAGTAAGGGTCCTATTACAGTGTAGCCAGTGGAGGGTCGAGAATAAAAGTCAAGTAAAGGTCCCATTACAGTGTAGCAAGTAGAGTGTCGAGAATAAAAGTCAAGTAAGGGTCCTTTTACAGTGTAGCCAGTAGAGGGTCGAGAATAAAAGTCAAGTAAAGGTCCCATTACAGTGTAGCCAGTAGAGGTTCCAGAACAAGTAAGGGTTTCTTTACAAACCTTCGGCGCATTGGGCATTGGGTTGAGTTGAGTGTTGTGATGTAAGTTCTTGACTTAACTTAACTCACTGGGCATTGAGTTGAGTGTTGTGATGTAAGTTCTTGACTTAACTTAACTCACTGGGCATTGAGTTGAGTGTTGTGATGTAAGTTCTTGACTTAACTTAACTCACTGGGCATTGAGTTCAGTTTTGTGATGTAAGTTCTTGACTTAACTTAACTCACTGGGCATTGAATTGCAAGTTTTAGTTAAAAGAATTGCGCACGTAAAATAAATATATTTAAACATAGACGCTAAAAGAATAAATAAGGTACGAAGGCGCACATAATTTATGACGTTTTGTGGTGTTACTAGGAGATCTAATTTCGTCACAACACAGAACGATTGCCAGCCATACCATCGGCCTAACACCCACAATAATAATACGTAAAATAAATATACGATTTCAGGTGAGATTTATAATGGTAGGGAGTAGCTGAGATCCCCTATAAGCCTTAGCTGTATCCTAAAATATTTTATTGAGATCCTACTATTCTATATTCTACCATTGTATAAATATTCCGTGACTTCATCAACCTTGATACTTGTCCGTTGGACAATTCACTAGTCCTTACATATTATGACGTTCTTAAAGTTACTATTCCCCGTTAGGACTATTCAATAGCGAACCCTTCTTCCCTCTGTCACTCTTATATTCATTCGGTCTACTTGCGTAAAGATCTTATAGTAGAAACCATTATCCTGTGCCATGTGGTATCATCAGTTGGGTATACATTACATTGTTTATGTCATTATATTATGCAACACATTATTTGAGTAAAAGTCGTCAGCTTTGTGGGCATATCGGGTTGGCCTATGTTTTATAGACCAAGTGGTACCTAGGTGTTGATGTGGTCAACATCACACCTGCCGCCTTTACTTCCCATTACTATACCTGGTGTCCGTTAAGGCGAAGTCGACCTGGGTTTTGGGACTCGAACTAATAACTGTCCAATCCGCAGGCGAATGTGTGTCCGCTTAATTATGTCAAGTTTTATATGATCGTGCCATAAATTAGATAGGTATAAACCAACATATTATAATAGGGTGGAGATGTATAATTTTGATTTACTTGTAGGGAAAGACAACATATGAACCTTGTTTTTTCTTGCTTACTACTCTGAAAAACACCACAGACACCGCAACACCTCCACCTGCTCCAGATGTGTCGACATAATGCTCAACACAGGGCTGAATGATGTATTCCGCAGGTTCCCGTGTTACCGTAGTCCTGCCTGCCTGTTTACCAGAGGACCAAAATCCCGTGCTCCCGTATTCAAGTCTGCCTGTTTACCAGAGGACCATAATCCCGTATTCCCGTTTCCTGTATGCCTGTTACCTGTGGATTGTGAACCACCATCACTGTTACCTGTGGATTGTGAACCACCATCACTGTTACCTGTGGATTGTGAACCACCATCACTGTTACCTGTGGATTGTGAACCACCATCCCTGTTACCTGTGGATCGTGAGCTGCCATTCCTGTTACCTTGTGAATTGGGAACCAGACGGTATAGAATGAACAACCGAGATCTCACGGATGAATGTCGCAGTTAGGCGAGGACTATAACAGTCGCAGCCAGAAGCTTTGTACATTCCTCCCAGAGAAGCTGCAGTTGGACACATCCCGTATATCGTAAAGCTGAGTGTTACTGAATATTTGTATAAATTAATGTGGTGTCATGATGATACATTTATTTATTTTCTTTTGTTTGTTAATTTGAAAATTGTTGAATTCAATATCAATATTTTATCAATACAGTTGTGGTTTTAGAAATTCCATTTATCGATTTCATCGTATCAAATTTAACTTCTTGGGTAGACTAAAGATTGTTCATTGCAATTTATTTGAGTTAAATTTACAAAGTTTTGACTTTGGTTGTTTTCTGAATTTCTTTAGGAAATTTCCGGGGATTCACCCTATTCTTTAACTTTCTGTATTCTCCTTCCTCTATTTTCCAGAACTCAGGGACCGTTATAATTCCCCTAGACTTATTTAATTCGAGCCCTGTAAGTTATTTGGAAGGATATAGGGGATCTCCAGGCGACGATAGATTCCGCCAACAATAGTTGATTACAATTGGGGTCTCTTACGCGGGATTTTTCAGAAGTTAGGTCATTAAAAGTAGTCATTAATAGGAAATTGGTAGAATTGAAAAAAGGTAAAAAATATTAGGCAAAAATTAACTTTAGGGAAAATAATATAATAACTTTACACTTGTGTTAATTTGATTGGTGTTTGCGTGTGTTCTTTGGAAGTATATTCTGCAGGTAAAATGGCAACATGACCCTCACTTATGGAGATGGCGGAGCTGGGGAAAACTCTCGGTTACGCCGGCGAAGAATTAAAAGCATATCTTCAAGAAATACAACGAGAATGGAGACAGGAGGATCGTGAAAGGCGTCAAGAGGAGAAAGAGCGAGAGAGAGAGAGAAAGAGTATGCAACAAGAGGAGAAAGAGAACGCAAGAGCTGAGAACGTTTGCAACAAGAGAGAGAGAGAAAGACAAGAACAAGAACGCATCAGACTAGCTGAGATAGCTGCTGAGAAAGAACGAGAGATGAGAGCTCATGAACTCCGTCTCAGAGAGCTTGATTTACAATCTCAGTCTACCTCTAGTACCGCAGTTAATGCGCAACCTTCTGCCTCTGAGGCACATTCTTTTGGCCATCCTCACCTTCTTGGGCCGATGTCTTTTCCTTTTCCGCAGTTTAATGAACGCGAGGATAGAATGGATGTGTTTTTGGAAAAATTCGAAAACGTTGCTAGGTCTTATTTGTTGGATAAAGAGAAGTGGTGTCTGAAACTTTCACTGTCTTTAAGAGGTCCTTCTTATGAATGTTATTCGAGATTGCCTCCTGGTCAAGAGACCAACTTCGAGTTCTTGAAAAATTCTTTGCTGAAGAGATATGAGTTGACGGCCTCTGCATATCGTAACAAATTTCGTAATGCTAAAAGAGAGCCGGGAGAAACCATTTCTCAATTCTTTTCAAGAATTAAATCTTATCTGCTGAAATGGCAGAGCTTAGCATCATTTACCCAGACCTATGAAGATCTAGAGGAAATGATATTGGCTGAACAGCTAAAAGAGTCCATGTCAAAACCTCTCCAAACCTTTCTGACTGAGAATGGTGCGGAAAGAATTGCGGACATATTAAAGCTGGCTGAGAGATTTGATTTGGCACACCCTGAACAGGTGGGCGCCAGGGCAAAGATGCACCTTTCAAAATCCCCTCCCAAATTTACCGAAAAGCCAACAGAACGTAACACACATAGGGAACCTGAATTTCGTAATGGTAGGTCCAACACACCAAACACTAACAACACCAATCATAGGTACCATCCACAAGATAATCGAAGGGGTGACGGTCGTGGTCAGCAATCGTCAGAGTGGAGGGGCCGGCTTTACTGTAAGTATTGTCGTCTGAATACACATAATACAGCAGACTGCCGAAAGAAACCCCCTCAACTCTGCGCCGCCTGTTTAACTAATGATAAACAGGAAAATACCAGGATGAACTCTCATGATGGGGAGAGACCTCCTGTTGTAGATACCATTCTTTTGAACGGCAGAGAAGTAACCTGCCTGTTTGATACGGGTCTGTTATTCGATGCCTTGGTTTCTACCGAACTCGTTGACCCAACGCAGTACACTGGGGAATTTATAGAGATGCAGACTGCTGCACAGGAGTCTGAGACATTAAGATTACCTCTTGCCAAGGTAAACATTGACTGCAAATATGTAAAAGGAACTATTGTCGCGGGTTGTCTCCCTAACCCAATATTTCCCGTTTTACTAGGATGCAAATATTTGTATCTTGCAGTTCCAAAGACGCCTATGCTAGTTGGGGCCATGGATACCCGGTCATCAACCAAAGCATCAGCAGTATCTGATCCAGAACCCCAGAATCCTTTACCAAAGGACATAAGTGCTGCGCAACAACAGGACTCATCATTAAAGTCCTGCTTCCGGAAGTTGCCTTATGCCCATCAACCTCCTGAAAGAGGAGACTTCTATATGAAGAAAAATTTATTGTATCGGAGAGCAGGGATAGCAGAACGAGAGTATGGCCAACTCGTTGTTCCCTTGCCCTACCGGAAAACTATCCTCCATATGGGACACACATTAGCATATAGTGGCCATATGGGGATAGCGGCAACTTCCCAAAGAATTTCCTGTCATTATTATTGGCTAGGAATGTCGGGGGACATTAAGAGATATGTGCGCTCGTGTCCAGAGTGTCAACGATTTTCTCCTAGACACTCAAACCCGCCGGTAACCCTGGGAAACATGCCTATTATGCATGAACCTTTCCAGAGAGTAGCGGTCGACATCATTGGACCTCTGCCTCGGACGAGGAAGAGGAATGCATGTATCCTAACATTAGTGGATACCTGCACAATGTGGTCAGAGGCCCTACCGTTACCCAGTATTGATTCAAAACAGGTGGCTAATGCCCTTGTGGCTATTTTTACACGTTTAGGGTTTCCTCACCAAATCCTGACGGACAACGGCTCCCAGTTTCGGGGAAAAGTAATGGAAGAAGTCTTCCGCATTTTTCACACCAAGCATATACATACCAGTCCATATCACCCACAATCTAATGGGACTGTTGAAAAATTTAACGGTACCCTCATGACCATTCTGAGGAAGTTGGCCAATACGAAACCGGATATGTGGGATGAGTACCTCCCAGCAGCCTTATTTGCATACAGAGAGGTACCCCACTCTTCCACAGGTTTACCTCCAGCAACTCTGTTGTTTGGCCGACCCATTAAAGGGCCTTTGGAAGCTCTTTTGCATTCATGGACTCAAGACTCAGTAGATGAAACTGTAGTCACTGCCTCAAAATACGTTGAGGAGTTAAAGCAAAAACTTCACCTCGGGTGGGAATTGGCAGCCAATAATCTGAAAAAGGCCCGAGCAAAACAGGCTGCCTGTTATAACAAGAGAGCGAAGGAACGTTCTCTGAACGTTGGAGACAAAGTTTTGCTACTGCTACCCCAGGGAAGAAATAAGTTGGAAATTGGTTGGATGGGACCATACTCGGTAGTGGAGAAGGTTTCCCGAACCAATTATAAGATATCTATTAGAGGAAAGACTCGGGTGTATCATATAAATCTTCTCAGGAAGTATACTGAGGGGAACACCGAGTGCCCCGCAACTTTGTTAGCTATGTCAGTGGCTACAGAAATAGAGGGAGGTGAGAACATGGGAGCAGAATACCCCTTAAAACCACAAGAATCCATTGACGATGTTGTGGTAAATCCCTCCTTAACCCCTGAGCAAAAAACAAGCTATTAATCGGGTTCTACTCAAACACAGTAATGTTTTGACGGATAAACCGGGTTTGACTAATTTGATTGAGTACGATATGAAACTCAAAAGTTCAGAACCTATTCGTCAAAAGCCCTACACTATTCCGTTTGCAAAGGAAACGGCTTTGAGGGAAGAGATACAAACCTTACTCAAAGAAGGTATTATATCTCCATCGGAATCCCCGTATAGTGCAGGAGTTGTCTTGTTACGAAAGCCAAGTGGAGAACATCGCTTGTGTATTGACTACAGGCAACTTAACAGGATTACTGAGTTTCAACCCGAACCCTTACCAGATCAGAAACAACTGTTCGCAAAATTAAGCGGAGCAAAGTTTTTTTTCAAAGATGGACCTTAGTAAAGGGTACTATCAAATACCAGTAAGGCCTGACATACGTCCATATTTGGGTTTTAGCACGTCTGAAGGACATTACGAGTTCAACGTCGTTCCATTTGGGCTTTGTAATGCTCCTACAGTGTTCACTAGGATGATGAGGAGGCTGCTTGATCCTCTTAAGGATTCCTCCATTTGTCATTTCATGGATGATATCTTGATCGCCTCAAAAACTTTTAATCAGCATGTAGAAACCCTTGACAAAATTCTCACACGTTTAAATGACGTCGGTTTAACTGCAAGACCCTCAAAGTGTCATCTTGCCTTTCCGACCCTAGATTTTTTGGGACACACCATTGGGAACGGATATATGTATCCGGAGAAAAAGAATGTGGAAAAACTTCTTAAGGCACCTAGACCCACTACCAAGAAAGAAGTTAGATCTTTTGTATCACTATGTGGATACTATCAAAAATTTATCAAAGATTTTAATAGCATTGCTGGTCCTTTAACTAATGCTACTAGAAAAGGAGCTCCAGAGAAAATTATCTGGACACCAGAATGCGAAACAGCATACTGTTTGTTGAAAGATCGGCTTACGAATAAACCTATTTTACAGTTACCTGACATCAGTAAAAAGTTCACATTAAGAACTGACGCGAGTGGAATAGGGTTAGGAGCTACATTACTTCAGGAAAATAACCAACACCCTGGCAAACTCTTTCCTGTTGCATATGCCAGCAGAAAACTAAATATGGCAGAACAAGCCTATTCGACCATAGAAAAAGAATGTTTAGGTTTAGTTTGGGGAATACAGAAGTTTCAACCATATCTTTATGGAACTCAGTTTGTAGTACAAAGTGATCACCAACCTTTGTCATTCTTGGCAGCTTCCAACCGATTAAATTCTAGGTTAATGAGGTGGTCGTTATTATTGCAGCCATATACCTTTACTGTCCAGTATATTCCAGGAAAGGAAAACGTGGGTGCAGATTTCTTAAGCAGAATACCAGTGGATGATGAAATGTGTGAGATTGCAAGAAAATAATAATTTGATTTTTAACTCTTTGGGAACTGAAATTTCCTCTATTTAAATTTCGTAACTGAAATTTTCTTTTCCGGGGGCATATGTGACAAAACGGGAGAAATATTTCAGTCCGGCAAGAGTTAATTGCAAGTTTTAGTTAAAAGAATTGCGCACGTAAAATAAATATATTTAAACATAGACGCTAAAAGAATAAAAAGGTACGAAGGCGCACATAATTTATGACGTTTTGTGGTGTTACTAGGAGATCTAATTTCGTCACAACACAGAACGATTGCCAGCCATACCATCGGCCTAACACCCACAATAATAATACCATATACGATTTCAGGTGAGATTTATAATGGTAGGGAGTAGCTGAGATCCCCTATAAGCCTTAGCTGTATCCTAAAATATTTTATTGAGATCCTACTATTCTATATTCTACCATTGTATAAATATTCCGTGACTTCATCAACCTTGATACTTGTCCGTTGGACAATTCACTAGTCCTTACATATTATGACGTTCTTAAAGTTACTATTCCCCGTTAGGACTATTCAATAGCGAACCCTTCTTCCCTCTGTCACTCTTATATTCATTCGGTCTACTTGCGTAAAGATCTTATAGTAGAAACCATTATCCTGTGCCATGTGGTATCATCAGCTGGGTATACATTACATTGTTTATGTTATTATATTATGCAACACATGATTTGAGTAAACGTCGTCAGCATTGTGGGCATATCGGGTTGGCCTATGTTTTATAGACCAAGTGGTACCTAGGTGTTGATGTGGTCAACCTCACACCTGCCGCCTTTACTTCCCATTACTATACCTGGTGTCCGTTAAGGCGAAGTCGACCTGGGTTTTGGGACTCGAACTAATAACTGTCCAATCCGCAGGCGAATGTGTGTCCGCTTAATTATGTCAAGTTTTATATGATCGTGCCATAATTTAGATAGGTATAAACCAACATATTATAATAGGGTGGAGATGTATAATTTTGATTTACTTGTAGGGAAAGACAACATATGAACCTTGTTCTTTCTTGCTTACTACTCTGAAAAACACCACAGACACCGCAACACCTCCACCTGCTCCAGATGTGTCGACATAATGCTCAACACAGGGCTGAATGATGTATTCCGCAGGTTCCCGTGTTACCGTAGTCCTGCCTGCTGTTTACCAGAGGTTCCCGTGTTCCCGTATTCCAGTCTGCCTGTTTACCAGAGGACCATAATCCCGTATTCCCGTTTCCTGTATGCCTGTTACCTGTGGATTGTGAACCACCATCACTGTTACCTGTGGATTGTGAACCACCATCACTGTTACCTGTGGATTGTGTTACTGTTACCTGTGGATTGTGAACCACCATCCCTGTTACCTGTGGATCGTGAGCTGCCATTCCTGTTACCTTGTGAATTGGGAACCAGACGGTATAGAATGAACAACCGAGATTTCACAGATGAATGTCGCAGTTAGGCGAGGACTATAACAGTCGCAGCCAGAATCTTGTACATTCCTCCCAGAGAAGCTGCAGTTGGACACATCCCGTATATCGTAAAGCTGAGTGTTATTGAATATTTGTATAAATTAATGTGGTGTCATGATGATACATTTATTTATTTTCTCTGTGTTAATTTGAAAATCGTTGAATTCCTTATCAGTATTTTATCAATACAGTTGTTGTTTAGAAAATCCATTTATCGATTTCATCGTATCAAATTTACTTCTTAGGTAGACTCAAGATTGTTCATTGCAATTTATTTGAGTTAAATTTACAAAGTTTTGACTTTGGTTATTTTCTGAATTTCTTTAGGAAATTTCCGGGGATTCACCCTATTCTTTAACTTTCTGTATTCTCCTTCCTCTATTTTCCAGAACTCAGGGACCGTTATAATTCCCCTAGACTTATTTAATTCGAGCCCTGTAAGTTATTTGGAAGGATATATCGCGAAGTTTATGCCAGAATGAAACATCAAGGTATTATTACGAAAGCTTTCCATGGATGATTATTAACGGTCGCGATAAATTGACTTGCCTGTTTGATGACTTCCGGGCTCCATAACGAGGCTCCTTGCCAATCTCTATCAAGGCTGGGTTAGTTCTCGACTGAGTATCTGGGCTGTCTCGAAATTCTTTTTTACTGATGTCAGTAATCGCAGATTTGCTGGCCTGGGTCTTAACCTCGCTATCTGGTTTTCCTGTCTGTGATTGACCCCCAATCTGTGAATGTTGTACGTGCCTCAAATGAGGAAATAATCAAACTGTTTATACTAGGTGTTCCATAAGTAGCTCCACAGTTACCGAATGTTTGTAACCACACAACTCTCATGGCGTTTTCAGGACGCGGCTCGTAATTATTCAAAAACACTAATTGTTTCAGCCGGAAAGTTTTAAAATAATTGCGTACCGCGTCATGAGAGTTACGCTGTTACAAATTTTACCCGTAGAGGGACTTTTGAAAAACCGTATATCTTGATGGCAAAGATCCACCAGTTAAGAACATTAATCAGCAGTAAACAGCAGCTGTAGGAACTGGCAAGGGTTGGATGTTGGCTCTGCTTCCCCAGCCTGTAAAAACAATCCTGCTAAATAAACTCACAGAAAAACAAAAATAGGGAGAATAAAACTAATGGAGGAATAGAATGCCGACCTATGAAAAAACAGAACATTGTTATAACTACTAGTACTAGTACCACTGCTTCTTCTACTGCTGCTGCTGCTGCTACTGCTGCTACTACTGCTGCTACTACTGCTCCTACTGCTGCTACTACTGCTGCTACTACTGCTGCTACTACTGCTGCTACTACTGCTGCTACTACTGCTGCTACTACTGCTACTACTACCGCTACTACTACCGCTACCACTATCACTACCACTACCACTACCACCACCACCACCACTACCACTACAACTACCACTATCACTACCACTACCACCACCACCACCACCACCACCACTATCACTACTACTACTATTAATACTACTACTACTACTACTACTACTACTACTACTACTACTACTACTACTACTACTACTACTACTACTACTACTACTACTACTACTACTACTACTACTACTACTACTACTACTACTACTACTACTACTACTACTACTACTACTACTACTACTACTACTACTACCATCATTATTTTTATTTTTAATCAATTGCACAAGGAATTGTTCATAACGTGTGTATCCAGCAGGGGTGAATTGTTCCTAACGTTTGTATCCAGCAGGGGTAAATTGTTCATAATGTGTGTATCCAGCAGGGGTGAATTGTTCATAACGTGTGTATCCAGCAGGGGTGAATTGTTCCTAACGTGTGTATCCAGCAGGGGTGAATTGTTCCTAACGTGTGTATCCAGGTTGTTTATTTCAGCCCGCGGTAGCGTTGTCCTGGTATAATCAATCTGTGCCTGTTCTACAGTGAGGAGGGACTAGCTACGGGACCATGTAAACAGGCTAAGTTCAACATAACAGAAGATATAACATGAAAACACATAGGACTAAACCTAAAATAATTCAGGCAGGTAGAATTCCTAGTTCGCTAAATTGTAGACTTGAATGGCACTTCCCTGGTGGAGTAAGTTAAAGAATATACACATCTAGAAAGATCGGGAAAAACAAGATATCAACGGGCTACTGATTCCCTGATATGAACGTCCAAACATAAGTATGTCCGACAAGAAACGGGCGATAAACGACATATTCATATAAACACTGTGATACTAATGTTGACAATAAAAACGTTCAGTTCTCCTCCATGTTTAGATCATTTAAGTTCTCCTCCATGTTTAGATCATTTAAGATTTCCTCCATGTTTAGATCGGTTAAGTTCTCCTCTATGTTTAGATCATTTAAGATCTCCTCTATGTTTAGATCATTTAAGATCTCCTCCATGTTTAGATCAGTTCAGTTCTCCTCTGTGTTTAGATCAGTTCAGTTCTCCTCCATGTTTAGATCATTTAAGTTCTCCTCTATGTTTAGATCATTTAAGATCTCCTCCATGTTTAGATCATTTAAGTTCTCCTCTATGTTTAGATCATTTAAGTTCTCCTCTATGTTTAGATCGGTTAAGTTCTCCTATATGTTTAGATCATTTAAGATCTCCTCCATGTTTAGATCAGTTCAGTTCTCCTCTATGTTTAGATCAGTTAAGTTCTCCTCTATGTTTAGATCATTTAAGTTCTCCTCTATGTTTAGATCGGTTAAGTTCTCCTCTATGTTTAGATCAGTTCAGTTCTCCTCCATGTTTAGATCATTTAAGTTCTCCTCCATGTTTAGATCATTTAAGATTTTCTCCATGTTTAGATCGGTTAAGTTCTCCTCTATGTTTAGATCATTTAAGACCTCCTCTATGTGTAGATCATTTAAGATCTCCTCCATGTTTAGATCAGTTCAGTTCTCCTCTATGTTTAGATCATTTAAGTTCTCCTCCATGTTTAGATCATTTAAGATCTCCTCCATGTTTAGATCAGTTAAATTCTCCTCTATGTTTAGATCATTTAAGATCTCCTCTTTGTTTAGATCATTTAAGATCTCCTCCATGTTTAGATCAGTTCAGTTTTCCTCCATGTTTAGATCATTTAAGTTCTCCTCTATGTTTAGATCAGTTCATTTCTCCTCCATGTTTAGATCATTTAAGATCTCCTCTATGTTTAGATCATTTAAGATCTCCTCTAAGTTTAGATCATTTAAGATCTCCTCTATGTTTAGATCATTTAAGATCTCCTCTATGTTTAGATCAGTTCAGTTCTCCTCCATGTTTAGATCAGTTCAGTTCTCATCCATGTTTAGATCAGTCAAGTTCTCCATCATGTTTACATCAGTTAAGATGTCAGTGTTTTCTTTCTTTGTGGTCTTCGTGCTCCATGGCATTCTAGTAATTGTTCTTTAACATTTAATTTTAGAAGCTCTTTTTTTTTTTTTTTCTTTTCTTTAACGATAAATAAGAGTTCCCTAATTCACAGCCATGATTTCCATGCTGAAAATCTCCATTGTAACTTGTTTCAATACTCTCGTTAGAATGCCATCGCAACAACTACCAACAAGACACTACACCTAAACAGATGAATTAAGGACAAAGAAGATGTGATACATCCACACGGGATAACAATAGTCGCTACTACCCGTCGTCGTCCCCCACCCGGCTTTGACTATTGATTATTATTAGTATTATTTAATGTAAGGTAAAAATACAGGTAAAAGTGAAAGGATCAACTTTATGGCACTGGGTTTGATTCCATATAGCTCAGCTTCTCACCATAGAACATCCAGCTACCTGCCGAGAGCACTACCTACGTAGCTCCGGCCACGATCCACAGGGATCTCCATAAAAATTGCAATCCTTAACTGAAAGGCGCCGTGGTGAAACGAACCCAGGAACTTGAGAGCGTGAGGCTAACATTCAACAAAGTACAGAAAGTTTCTATGATTATAACATATGTTACATCGGAGGGGTCATACACATCACATGTACAGCACCAGAAGGGTGACACGGTTTGGAACAGTTACAATCAAACTCCATCACACACATACACACACACGCACGTACAGCACCAGAAGGGTGACACGGTTTGGAACAGTTACAATCAAACTCCATCACACACATACACACACACGCACGTACAGCACCAGAAGGGTGACACGGTTTGGAACAGTTACAATCAAACTCCATCACACACATACACACACACGCACGTACAGCACCAGAAGGGTAACACGGTTTGGGACAGTTACAATCAAACTCGATCACACACATACACACACACGCACGTACAAACAAAGACACACATACAAGCATAATCTTTTCAGAGAACACGTAAACAAGGCACAAACACACATACACATAACATACCTTAATTGTAACCTTATCTGGTTCACTTTTGAAGGGTATCTCCTGGCCATTTTCTCCCTGTGGTGATGAACCTGGATTCTCTGCTACATCATCTGAGAGAGACTGACTACTGGTGAATGTGAAGACCTCTGTGATGCCACGGCCTCGTTCCCCCGACCCCTCATTCTGAAAGAAATCGTCGAGGACACCAGATGTGTCTTGGTAGCTGAGTCTTTTGCTTCTAGTCGAGCTGACTTCAAATCCTCGGCCGTTCGACAGAAAACATGTGCCCATCAGTACAATGGAAGCAAACACCCACATCTTTCTTCAAGTCTTTGAATCAACAGTTAACACGTTGGCCACACAATTCAGCAGATTTTATTGCAGAAGTTTTCCTTCCGTTATAAACAATGTATCATGCGTGATCGCATATTATCCATATACAGAGATCATCAGGGATCTGTGGTGGGGTAGGAGCTAGCGCAGGCCCGAATATGGAAGGTTCAAATCCGCAACGAGCCGATATTTGTTTTACAACTAATCCCGGCTTCTTGGTAGACCCAGCGTGAACTGTGTATTAGGTTATGTACTGGGAAGTAAAGGTGGCCAGCGTAATTTTGACAGTATTACCATTCATAGTGTCGATAGATCTATAACACTATTAACACCAGCACTATCTTTCTGATGGCCCAGAGACATACTATATTTTTTGTGTACCCACTTATCCTTATGCGTGTTTCTCAGTTTTGCGTTTCAGTATTTTGGTCTGAGGCAGTTGTTGCGTTGTCCGATACTATATGCTGGAGCTGTATTTAAAAGCAACAAATACATGGCTTATTTCAACAAAGACAGATTGGGACAGAACTAGAGACACTGATGATTAGAACAGAAAGGATTAATGTAATATTTTCACGTGAAAGAATGCAGCAAAAACGATATACTAACTAGTGAATGACCAAAAGACCTATGGAGAACAACAAAAACGATATACTAACTAGTGAATGACAAACAGACCCATGTAGAACAACAAAAACGATATACTAACTAGTGAATGACAAACAGACCTATGTAGAACAACAAAAACGATATACTAACTAGTGAATAACAAATAGACCTATGGAGAAACCTTCAGTACCGACAGAGTTAAAGACCACAGCACTACTATAAAGTATTTGTTTCTTATTAGGAGTAGGCTTTGGAAGGAGAACATCTGTGAATTTTGAGTGTCCTGTACCGCTTCCCTAACATACTAAATGGTCAGCATATCAAAGCCTTCATCACATGCTTCCCTAACATACTAGATGGTCAGCATATCAAAGCCTTCATCACATGCTTCCCTAACGTACGAGATGGTCAGCATATCAAAGCCTTCATCACCGCTCTAAGCTAACTCAAATGACCGCCAACACAGAACAGTGTTTCCCTGAACTCTGAACTTGATATGCTAGACAGTCAACAGATAATAGACTTCCGTTCAATTTTCAAGTGAAAATACAAAATAATCCCATCTTAGATGACGCACATTTTTTTTCCTCCTTCGGAATTTGAATCCACGCGAACTCCAATACCTGATCTTTGACCCCCATGCGGATCGAGCCTAGGAACGTGTCGAGGGAAGTAAAGGGAACCGACTTACAAGTCAAGTGCCAACTGGTGTATAAACATTGGGTTCTAGTGCCAACTGGTGAATTAACATTGGGTTCTAGAGCCAACTGGTGAATTAACATTGGGTTCTAGTGCCAACTGGTGAATTAACATTGGGTTCTAGTGCCAACTGGTGTGTGAACATTGGGTTCTAGTGCCAACTGGTGAATTAACATTGGGTTCTAGTGCCAACTGGTGTGTGAGCATTGGGTTCTAGTGCCAACTGGTGTATAAACATTGGGTTCTAGTGCCAACTGGTGTATAAACATTGGGTTCTAGTGCCATATTCCCGACTTGTCAATGACTCGAATGGGCCCAACACGTTTTACAAGTATGCCTAATGCAGTTTTTGCTGGGGCAGCTGTCAACTGGCTTCACTCAGCGAGGAACTGCAGTTCTAGGGGCGTGCTGGTTAATGTTGACATTTGCTGTCTGCAGTTACTGTCTGCCCGTGCTTCTGGAAATTTCCCAGCCAGATCTGTTTCCTTGGTTGTTTCAAACAGGACAGTCAATAATAGTGTATGTGATTTTCAATGGCACAAGAACAGAACAGTTATTGAGCGACGGGCTCAGCGGGAAGTTGCAACTACTATCAGTTGACTGATTGATCTAACTTTATTTCTTAAACAATTCTCAAGCTTTAACTTAGCATAACCTCCCATGACTTAACTTTTACAGAGCATTTAAATTACACGTTTACTAGTTTGAAAAAACATTAAACATATCAACATAACTACATATCTACTGATGAATCTGTAAACATTCCCCACAAAAGATTTCCGAACACAAACGCAGACACACCCACGTCTCTCTCTAATGAACCGTTGACTGACTTTGATACTCATGTTAAGTGTTTTATTTTTATACATTTTTCCAAGAGCGACGAGCAAGGTGCACTCTTCAATTTAGATTGTTTCGTTTAAACGGGACACGATGTTTTAAGTGGAGCACTTGCTCTTATTTTATGCTCATCGACACGACTGAAACGGTTTGTCCAGTACGTATGTTTGTCCTGCACGTATGTTTGTCTGTCATATGTTTGTGCTGCACATATGTTTGTCTGTCATATGTTTGCCCTGCACCTATGCTTGTCTGTCATATGCTTGTTCTGCACGTATGTTTATCTGTCATATGTTTGTGCTGCACATATGTTTGTCTGCCATATGTTTGTTTGTCATGTTTGTCTGTCATGTGTTTGCCCTGCACGTATGTTTGTCTGTCATATGTTTGTCTGTGTTGGTCTATTACTAGCTGATGAGGCAGCTCCACCAGTAATAGACCCAAATTGATTTTTTACTTTCTATGTTAACAACATGGGTGTTGCCAAATTATCCCGTCGCCACTTTGGTATCCTCCGCCCCAGTCCAGACACCCAGAGGGTCTTCGATGTCCATCGTCTTCTTTCGTCTACTCCTGGAATGCCTCACAGCGTCAGGGAACCACCACATCTCTGCAACAGGCCTTTCTGTTCGATTCACATAAAGTACTTTTCAGTGTCTGATGTTTCTGCAATCCATCTTCTGCCTGGTCACCGGTGGGTCTGTTACCCTTATATGGGCATAACAATGCTCTCAGTTGTGCCCTCTCTGATGTCACTATTGTCACGTGACAAAACCACTTGCACTTTTGTCTACCACTAAAGTTCAATATTGGTTGTATGAAAATTCTCCTGATATCGTCGTTCCTAATTCGATATTTCCTTGTTACAATTAACCCAGTACGTAAACATTTCATTTCTGTCGTGAAGATTTTCCTTCTGCCTTCTGAATACCGTGTCCATGTTTGACATTTATAGTGTTGGTAAGAATATTTTCTTGACCAGTGTTTATATTCACAGGCTTGCATTTTCAAAATTGACGCTATGTGGTCTTTAGCTTGACTGGCTTTATTGCATCTTTGTTGGATTTGTTTATTATTTTACTCGTCTTTTCGAAAACGCTCCCCAGATATGTGAAGTCCTTCGCTTGTTTTAACTTGTGTGCGATTTTGAAATTGTTGGTTTTGTGTGTGTCTTTTTTGTAGAATGCTGTCATATCTGTTTTGTTTACGTTGATCACAGTTGTCACTGAGTGGAGTGTATTATCATGTCCTCGTAGCTGTACTGCTGTTGGTTCTACGATTGCCTGGTCATCTGCGAAATGCAATTCATGTAGCAAATTCTGATGTTATTCCTTTCAACAGTGCTAGCTGACTTGCAAATTTGGTGATAAATAGCAGTGGTGATAAAACGTAAAGCCTGAAATCAATCAGTGTGTGGTGTATGGCTTGGCTGAGACCAATCAGTGTGTGGTGTAAAGCATGTCTGAGATCAATCAGTGTGTGGTGTAAAGCATGGCTGAGACCAATCAGTGTGTGGTGTAAAGAATGGCTGAGACCAATCAGTGTGTGGTGTAAAGCAGGGCTGAGACCAATCAGTGTGTTGTGTAAAGCATGGCTGAGACCAATCAGTGTGTGGTGCAAAGCATAGGTGAGACCAATCAGTGTGTGGTGCAAAGCATAGCTTAGACAAATCAATCAGTGTATGGTGTAAAGCATGGCTGGGACCAATCAGTGTGTTGTGTAAAGTATGGCTGAGACCAATCAGTGTGTGGTGTAAAGCATGGCTGAGACCAATCAGTGTGTGGTGTAAAGCATGGCTGAGACCAATCAGTGTGTGGTGCAAAGCATAGGTGAGACCAATCAGTGTGTGGTGTAAAGCATAGCTTAGACAAATCAGTCAGTGTATGGTGTAAAGCATGGATGGGACCAATCAGTGTGTGGTGCAAAGCATAGGTGAGACAAATCAGTGCGTGGCGTAAAGCATAGCTTAGACAAATCAATCAGTGTATGGTGTAAAGCATGGCTGGGACCAATCAGTGTGTTGTGTAAAGTATGGCTGAGACCAATCAGTGTGTGGTGTAAAGCATAAATAAGACCAATCAGTTTGTGTTGTAAATCATGGCTGAGACCAATCAGTGTGTGGTGTAAAGCATGGCTGAGACAAATTAGTGTGTGGTGTAAAGCATGACAGAGTCAAATCAGTTTGCGGTGTGAAATATGCTAAGACCAATCAATCAGTGTGTGGTGTAAAGCCAGACGGAGACCAGTCAGTTTGTGGTGTAAAGCATGGTTGAGACTAATCAGTGTGTGAAATAAAGCATAAATAAGACCAATCAGTGTTTGGTGTAAAGCTTGGCTGAGACGAATCAGTTTGTGGTGTAAATCATGGCTGAGACCAGTCAGTTTGTGGTGTAAATCATGGCTGAGACCAATCAATGTGTGGTGTAAAGCATGGCTGAGACCAATCAGTTTGTGTTGTAAATCATGGCTGAGACCAATCAGTGTGTGGTGTAAAGCATGGCTGAGACCAATCAGTTTGTGTTGTAAATCATGGCTGAGACCAATCAGTGTGTGGTGTAAAGCCTGACTGAGACCAATCAGTGTGTGGTGTAAAGCCAGACAGAGACCAGTCAGTTTGTGGTGTAAAGCATGGTTGAGGCCAATCAGTGTGTGATATAAAGCATAAATAAGACCAATCAATGTTTGGTGTAAAGCTTGGCTGAGACGAATCAGTTTGTGGTGTAAATCATGGCTGAGACCAGTCAGTTTGTGGTGTAAATCATGGCTGAGACCAATCAGTGTGTGGTGTAAAGCATGGCTGAGACCAATCAGTTTGTGTTGTAAATCATGGCTGAGACCAATCAGTGTGTGGTGTAAAGCATGGCTGAGACCAATCAGTTTGTGTTGTAAATCATGGCTGAGACCAATCAGTGTGTGGTGTAAAGCCTGACTGAGACCAATCAGTGTGTGGTGTAAAGCATGACTGAGACCAATCTGTGTGTAGTGCAAAGCATGGCCTAGACCAGTCAGTGTGTGGTGTAAAACATGACTGAGACCAATCAGTGTGTGGTGTAAAGCATAGCTGAGATCAATCAGTGTGTGGTGCAAAGCATAGGTGAGACCAATCAGTGTGTGGTGTAAAGCATAGCTGAGATCAATCAGTGTGTGGTGCAAAGCATAGGTGAGACCAATCAGTGTGTGGTGTAAAGCATAGCTTAGACCAGTCAGTGTGTGGTGTAAAGCATGGCTGAGACCAGTCAGTCTGTGTTGTAAAGCATGCCTGAGTCGAATCAGTTTGTGCAGTAAAATATGGCTAAGACCAATCAATCAGTGCGTGGTGTAAAGCCTGACTGAGACCAGTTAGTTTGTGGTGTAAAGCATGGCTGAGACCAATCAGTGTGTGGTGTAAAGCATGACTGAGTCCAATCAGTTTGTGGTGTAAAATGTGGCTAAGACCAATTTATCAGTGTGTGATGTAAAGCCTGACTGAGACCAAAAAGTATGGCTGAGACCAATAAGTGTGTGGTGTAAAGCATGGCTGAGACTAATCAGTGTGTGGTGTAAAGCATGGCTGAGACGAATCAGTGTGTGGTTTAAAACATGGCTAAGACCAATCAGTTTGTGGTGTAAATCGTGGCTGAGACCAATCAGTGTGTGGTGTAAAGCATGGCTGAGACCAATCAGTGTGTGGTGTAAAGCATAGCTTAGACAAATCAATCAGTGTGTGGTGTAAAGCATGGCTGGGACCAATCAGTGTGTTGTGTAAAGTATGGCTGAGACCAATAAGTGTGTGGTGTAAAGTATGGCGGAGAGCAATCAGTGTGTCTTATAAAGCATGGCTGAGACCAGTCATTCTGTGGTGTAAAGCATGACTGTCCAATCAGTGTGTAGTATAAAATAAGGCTAAGACCAATCAATCAGTGTGTGGTGCAAAACCTGACTGAGACCAGTTAGTTTGTGGTGTAAAGCATGGCTGAGACCAATCAATGTGTGTTGTAAAGCTTGGCTGAGACCAATCAGTTTGGGTGTAAAGCATGAATGAGGCCAATCAGTTTGTGGTGTAAAGCATGGCTCAAACCAACCAGTTTGTGATGTAAATCATGGCTGAGACCAATCAGTTTGTGGTGTAAAGCCTGACTGAGACCAGTTCGTTTGTGCTGTAAAGCACGGCTGAGACCAATCAGTTTGTGGTGTAAAGCATTCCTGAGACCAATCAGTTTGTGGTGTAAAGTTTGGCTGAGACCAATCAGTGTGTGGTGTAAAGCATGGCTGAGATCTGTAAAGCTAATGTGCATGTAAAACTCAAATTTTTGAACTAGACCGAAGTTGAACTTTTCATCGGAGCTCAGAGCAGGTGAACTCTTGAAGAAGAAGCAGGAAAGACACAGCAGCTGGCTGAAGGAAACAGTAAACACATCGAGACAAATCCAGTTCTGACAACATCCACTTTCAGTTAGTCTACAGGCATGTGAGGTTTCTCTGTGTTTTATTCTTCCAATGGAGCTGATGTCTTTCGTAAACTCAGGTAAAGTCGTTCTGTCCTTTGCCATCGCCTGCAGCGCACTCCACATCATCCAATAATTTTCACTGCAGACTACTCACATTTTCTTCTCCGTGTATTTTTGTGCAATTTCAGGGTTGTCTCCGTTTATTAAACTACTAGACGTTAATTTGCCTAGAGAAACCACACAACAGCCAGGGGCTGTTGGGGTTGGTTCTGTAACGTCCTGTAAAGGATACGCAACTAACCTCCGATTGCTTCCATATATCCCCTTTCGTCCCAGTGCAATTATATTATTACCCCCCCCTCCCCCCCCCCACGCTATCCCATGCGTATCTTATCCTGTGCCAGCCCTTTTTCCCTCGTCTCGTGATTCACTGAAATTGGTTTAGTTCTACCCAATTGCCCAACTTTTATCATTCTGTCTTTTCATTTAATTCTATCAAATCTGCACATGAAAAAGTTTGTGATTGTTTATAGTTTATCTGCAATCGCTTTAACCGTTCTCCAATACACTGCTAGTTCATTGTTGAAACATATCGTATGTTTCCCTGCGTATGCTCGAGTCCTGTACAGTACTAGAGAAGACAGACTAGCTTCTAACACAGTTGCAGAGGAGAAGTTTCACTTGGAAAGACTTTCACTAGATCAGTCTGTCAACTAGGCAGGGCAAGACTTTTACTAGATCAGTCTGTCAACTGGGCAGGGCAAAACTTTCACTAGATCAGTCTGTCAACTAGTCAGGGCAAGACTTTCACTAGATCAGTCTGTCAACTAGTCAGGGCAAAACTTTCACTAGATCAGTCTGTCAACTAGTCAGGGCAAAACTTTCACTAGATCAGTCTGTCAACTAGGCAGGGCAAGACTTTCACCAGATCAGTCTGTCAACTAGACAGGGCAAGACGTTTACTAGATCAGTCTGTCAACTGGGCAGGGCAAAACTTTCACTAGATCAGTCTGTCAACTAGTCAGGGCAAGACTTTCACTAGATCAGTCTGTCAACTAGTCAGGGCAAAACTTTCACTAGATCAGCTCGTCAACTAGGCAGGGCAAGACTTTCACAAGATCAGTCTGAAAACTAGTCAGGGCAAGACTTTCACTAGATTAGTCTGTCAACTAGCCAGATTTTGTCCAGTCGTTTAAGCGAACTCTGTTCATTGCCTGTGTTTTGGTTACACCACAAATATACCGCTCTTTGACTGTTACATACACAAATGTAATGATCGTTGAATGACAACATCCCACAGGTCAAGGACATGTGGCAGTCTGTAGATCCTTGATGATGACACTACACAAAGTACAGGCGTCTTGACGAAAAGGCAGGAAGGTTTATACAGTAAATCTTTAATAATGATATCAGTCACTAAATGTAAAATATGTGATTTTACCATTATCCCACAAAATGCAGACATCTTTGATGACAGTCACACAAAGTGTACATACCTATAATTGTAACACCACACAATATAGACATCTTTGATGACAATCACACAAAGTGTACATACCTATGATTGTAACACCACAAAATGTAAACATCTTTGATGACAGACACACAAAGTGTACATACCTATGATTGTAACACCACAAAATGTAAACATCTTTGATGACAGACACACAATGTGTACAAGCCAATGATTGTAACACCACAAAATATTTAGTGATTTTAGGACACGAGATTTCTGAAGATAAAGCCACATGTCTGTGACGATAAAGCCACATGTCTGTGACGATAAAGCCACAGTTAGCATTGGAATCTGACGACAACAGTTTGATTGCAATATAAAGTATTGTCGAAAATGACAACAACAAAAAACATATACAGATGTGTTAGTATTGTCACACAGTGATGACAAACTGAGGGCACTTAAATTCAGCCCTATACCATTAGCAATGATCAGTCGATAGCACTCTAATTTAGCACTGTCCAATTACTGGTGACTAATCGATAGCACTCTAGTTTAGCATTGTCCCATTACTGGTGACTAATCGACAGTATTCTAATTTAGCATTGTTCCATTTTTGGCGACAAGTCGATAGCACTATAATTTAGCATTGTCCCATTATTTGTGACTAGTCGAAAGTACTCAAATTTAGCATTGTCCCATTTTTGGCGACTAGTCGATAGCACTCTAATTTAGCATTGTCCCATTATATGGTGACTAGTCGATAGCACTCTAGTTTAGCATTGTCTCATTATTGGTGACTAGTCGATAGCATTCTAATTTAGCATTGTCCCATTATTGGTGACTAGTCGATAGCACTCTAATTTAGCATTGTCCCATTATATGGTGACTAGTCGATAGCACTCTAGTTTAGCATTGTCTCGTTATTGGTGACTAGTCGATAGCACTCTAATTTAGCATTGTCCCATTATTGGTGACTAGTCGATAGACTCTAATTTAGCATTGTCCCATTATTGGTGACTAGTCGATAGCACTCTAATTTATCATTGTCCCATTATTGGTGACTAGTCCTTAGCACTCTAATTTAGCATTGTCCCATTATTGGTGACTAGTCGATAGCACTCTAATTTAGCATTGTCCCATTATTGGTGACTAGTCGATAGTTTTCTAATTCAGCATTGTCCCATTATTGGTGACTAGTCGATAGCACTCTAATTTAGCATTGTCTCATTATTGGTGACTAGTCGATAGCACTCTAATTCAGCATTTGCGTGTAGCAAAGGATATACTACACCAATATGCATTTGACAATAAATTGTACACATATACAAGTGTATTAGACCCACGCACACAAATACACTGAATACCAATGTTTGACATCCACATTGGACAGCTCGCACCCGGGTTTCTCACACATTAAGCATCATCAGACAATGCGTGTGTAGATTTGCTCCCATTGAGACCTGCTGACTATTTGCTGACACACAAGGGAAGTGAGCATTGCCGTTTTATATATTCTTGATTAGGGCTGTCAAAAAATATATATTTATAGATAATTTGTTTGTGATCAGTTGTTGTGGTAGTTGTGAGCTGTGTTCGTAGCATTGAAGAAAGGTTCACAATTGCACCAAGCTTGAAGATCGTGTATATAGTAGTTTAGAATGTGAAACTGTGTTCTGTTCTTGTGAGCTTTGACAGAAAACTTACATTACATATTAAAACTGGCTGGTTTTGCACCATTTGGCGATGAATTGATGCGTGACAAGCTAGATGTTGTAAGTGTCCTCCGAGAGCGAGTGCAAATTGCTGAGGCACACAAGGATCATCACGGTCTGGGGATCAGGGAGCACAGAGGAGTGACCAGGGAATCTGACTGAGGTCAACACTCAAGGGAAAGGCCAGACTGTTGCTGACACTATTGGAACTGGTAATCATCTAAGAAGGGCTGTAGGAGTGACCATAAGAGATACGACCAGGAATGAGATCATAAGAGAAAAAGTCGGCACAGAACCAATTCTCAAGTACATACGAAGACTGCAGGTGTAATGGTTTGCCCACTTAGAGAGAATGCCTTGTGACTCCATACCATACAAAGCATACATGGAAAGAGAAGAAGGACGTTGAGAACGAGATAGACCAAGAACATTATGGAAGGATAACATCAGAGAAAGTCTACAACAGCACGATGTGCCTATGGTCGAGGCGGCCAGAAGAGCTAGAAACAGAACCTTACATCTCCCTCGACACCCACAGCGGTAAAAAAAGAAGTGAAGATGAAGAAGAAGAAGAATAATCTAAACTTGCTGTTAAAAATGGGGACAGAGCGTTTATTGGAATTTTCCGAGTGCTGTAATGTCAATTCAACATGCGACATGTGCTGTGGTAGCGGCATTGAAGGAAAGTTGAAAACTGCACCACGCTGAAAATCAGTTATTTGTGGTATGAAACTCCCTTCTGTCTCGTGAGTTGTGATAGAAAAATGGGTGCGCCTGGGTGATGCTGTCCCTATGGGCGGTACGCTACACTGGGTGATGCTGTCCCTATGGACGCTACACTGGGTGATGCTGACGCCATGGGCGGTACGCTACACTGGGTGATGCTGTCCCTATGGACGGTACGCTACACTGGGTGATGCTGACCCTATGGACGGTACGCTACACTGGGTGATGCTGTCCCTATGGACGGTACGCTACATTGGGTGATGCTGTCCCTATGGACGGTACGCTACACTGGGTGATGCTGTCCCTATGGACGGTACGCTACACTGGGTGATGCTGTCCCTATGGACGGTACGCTACACTGGGTGATGCTGTCCCTATGGACGGTACGCTACACTGGGCGATGCTGTCCCTATGGACGGTACGCTACACTGGGCGATGCTGTCCCTATGGGCGGTACGCTACACTGGGTGATGCTGACCCTATGGACGGTACGCTACACTGGGTGATGCTGTCCCTATGGGCGGTACGCTACACTGGGTGATGCTGTCCCTATGGACGGTACGCTACACTGGGTGATGCTGTCCCTATGGACGGTACGCTACACTGGGTGATGCTGTCCCCATGGACGGTACGCTACACTGGATGATGCTGTCCCTATGGACGCTACGCTACACTGGATGATGCTGTCCCTATGGACGCTACGCTACACTGGGTGATGCTGACCCTATGGACGGTACGCTACACTGGGCGATGCTGTCCCTATGGCCGGTACGCTACACTGGGTGATGCTGTCCCTATGGACGGTACGCTACACTGGGTGATGCTGTCCCTATAGGCGGTGTGCCGGGTGATGCTGTCCCTCTGGGCGGTGCGCTGCTTTATGATAAATCAATAATGATAAATGCTCTCAGTATTCAGATCTGAAAAAGCAGCTGATCCTTGTAAAACATACAGTCACAGCTATAAGTGTGTACGAGATAATTAATATCAACTTCGCCGTAAGTTACCTCGTTAAACATTTCCTGATAACTGATTGCAAATAATAATAATAATAATAATAATGATAATAACAAGCTGAGATTCACAAACATGATCACTGATCCTGAAAGAAAGCCTTTTAGCCACTGAATTAACACGGTTCTTTCAGACGCCATATTAATGTTTAAAAAGAATTGCTTTGTAAATAATGAACTGAATAAGAAAACAACATTTTCCGTAATAGATTTAAATTCATAAATTCAGTGTTATTTAAACGGTGGGATTTGCTGTACTTGGTTGATCAAATCAATTACGTGTGTGATTGTTTCACTTTGCTGGTCGAAATAAAACAGTTCTTGCCCAATCTATTGTTTAGTGAAACATTTTGCTGTCGTCTAAAAACTTACTATTTATGGTCAAATAAAATACAGTAATCATTATTTTGGCCCACAGATCGACATTTTTTGGCAACGGGGACGTCAACAGATTCACATCAGCTGATGCTACTGTCGCTTCTTTATATTCTCTTCTTCCTTACTTTTCTTATTCTTCTCCTGCTTTTTCTTCTTCTCCTCCTTTCATCTCTGTTTTTTGTCTTTCTTCTCTCTTTGTTAACGACCGTTTTGATACCACTGTGTGAACGTTCTATTGAAGTATTTGTACATTAAATGTTGTTTCGATTATAAAATTTATATTTGTCATTCGGCACATAATAATCTGGCTCTGACCCCTTTAGTTCAGCCTAAGGCTCCCACAAGGATCCCTTATTGAGTTCTGAACCTTGTAGTGCAGCTTCGGGCTCCCACAGGGATCCGCTATCTAGTACTGAAACCTTTAGTGCAGCTTGGGGCTCTCACAGGGATCCGCTATCGAGTTCTGAACCTTGTAGTACAACTTGGGGCTCTCACAGGGATCCGCTATCGAGTTCTGAACCTTGTAGTACAACTTCGGGCTCCCACAGGGATCCGCTATCTAGTACTGAAACCTTTAGTGCAGCTTGGGGATAACAAAGGGATCCTGTTGTGAGAAATATATGGATATGTAAAGGGTTATGTCCCTTCGGAATATATTGTCCATGTATATAAACACACACACACACACACACACACACACACACACACACACACACACACACACACACACACACATATATATATATATATATATATATATATATATATATATATATATATATATATATCATGTGAGCTAGTGAAATGTGTTTTGATATTAGAGACAGTTCACTCCAGGAATCAGAGGAGCAGTTGACCTCACGATGTCGGAGATGAAGGACGTACCACCTAGAGTCCCTCAAAGTCGGTGCTGTTCTTAAGTCCGCTACTGAAGGGCGTTATCATGAAGCTCAGTTGACGTGTCTGAGTATAGGTTCTAGTCTGGTAGTGCCAGGCTAGACTGGTGCACCTATGTGTCACACTGGGTGTCGGGATCAAGTGTTCACGTTGTCTGCGGGAGTTAGCGCAGCAACAAGGTAATGTGTTCGTCACGTGACAGGCTGCAGACGGGAGGCTTGGATGGTTGTTCACAAGATATTGTGCATCGGCCAGCATGGTCTAGTGACAGTGTCCCCAAGATATTGTGCATCGGCCAGCATGGTCTCTAGTGACAGTGTCCCCAAGATATAGGAGTCGTTTGAGAGGCAGTCACGTTAATGACGAAATGCTAATTTGTGCGATCGAGTGCTGATAACCCGTAGCACCGCCGAAACTTAGCTGTGGTAGGCGGAGAACTTTAGAGGAGCGTCTTGAGTGTGTACATGAGGCAGAAGGAAGAGTCGCTGTAGTATTGTGTTGATGGTATCTCGTGATGCAAACCATTTCATGATGTCGCTGTCTGAATGCTCTGAATACAGTCTATAGTCTTTGGCGGCAGACCTGTGTTCAGAGTCATCTGTAACTGTTGGGCGGAAGCTGTTACCTGTAAGTCTTGACATTGCTGAGCTAACCCTAGACCATTTGGCAAGTGAGCGTGTCAGAAAGGCCCAATACAGTGTGAATAAGAAGCCTGGACACTGCTTCTGTGTAGCTTCAAGCTCCAACAGACTCCGCTCTTTGCAGTGCAGGATAGGGGCAACAGGGGCAAATTCTAGATCTGAAAAATTCTGAAGTTTCAATATGATGTCTCAGTTAACAAACAGGTTTGGAACAGATAACAGATCCAGGTAACAGAAAATCATAGTGAATCATATGGGCCAGGTGGGTCAGGCGAATGAGTGGCACCAGGGAACAGGTTGCATCTTCAGCACAGATAAAGTAACCATACTGTGATACTTGTTAAATAAACAAAATATTGGGAGCTTGGGCCTAAACATCAGAATAAGTGACAAGTCCGATCAAGAGAGGCCATGCGCCCAGACACCTGCCAGTGATTGTTGATATCAAATACCCCTGGAGATCCGCTTGCACCAGTCTGTGTTGAAAAAGGAGACCTATTGCTTTGAAACTGACGAGAAAAATATTTGGTGCAAACATGAGCAACACTTAGCGCATGTATAACAAAGCAATCATTACATTCTAATCGATCTTTCCTTTCCTCCTCCGCCTCCACATCAACATCCTCCTCTTTTAGCTTGACATGTAATATTCATCATCATCATGTGCCCTTTCAGTAAGTGTAGGCCGTAATGTTTCGCTGTCTCATACCATCAACAGAATCACGGATGACGTCATAGTTATGTCGTCTGCAGGAACTTCCTGTTTTGTGTCTACCCCATTAATGAATGCGTGATCCAGACTGTTTAATGGCTGTATATAGAAGCCATGATTCATTTACTCAGAAAATGTTACACTTGTCATTATGTAGTCATATTTTCACATTTTCGACTTATTGTCCGCAGACACACAAGCATACAACGTTGAATCTTGTTTGTGTAACGTTTCTGTGCGCGTCTTCTACTGTCAGTGTACAAGCATGGCCATAGAGAGGCTCATACAAGCCACCGCAATAAAATGAACCAGCCTGTGGGTCATATTAAAAGTTACAGTCACGCGTGCTCTTAAGTCTGGTCATTCTTGTGTCCCCATTAACCAGCTGATGATGATGATTTGACGACGACGAAGAAGAGGATGACATGTTGGTCAGCTGGACAGCGTTGGGGCACACTGTGGTGACGTCTGTTATACTGAGCCTGAAAGTCTTGGACATGCCCGAAACTGTTGAGCCTCTGAACCTTCGACTGCGTCTACGAGGCATGCAGTAGCAGAAGACAGTCTCCAGACATCGCTTGCGGAAGCGCCGGTTGCTGAAGAAATACAGATAGAAGTTGACTGCATGCGTGGAGTCCGCCAAAAGGAAGACTATCTGGTTGGCGAAGAGCACCTGGGCGTGCTCCAGAGTGCTCTCCTGGTAGGTTAAGTAATTGGAAACGGCGAAGAATAGAGGTAGAGGCGTGATGAGAAGGACAAAGGCGATGCAGACAACAACCAGCATGACGGTGATCTGCGTCTGTTGCCGCATGGATTCTGCCATTTGTGAAGCCTTGTTGGTCAGCTCTTTCTGTGGGAAAGCAGGATACAAATTGATGATTACAGGCAGGCACACATTTAAATGACTTTACGTCTGGCTTGGTAGCCATTATACCTCAGTAGATCTGTCTGTCTGTCTGTCGGTCTATGGCTATCTATCTATCTATCTATCTATCTATCTATCTATCTATCTATCTATCTATCTATCTATCTATCTATCTATCTATCTATCTATCTATCTATCTATCTATCTATCTATCTATCTATCTATCTATCTATCTATCTATCTATCTATCTATCTATCTATCTATCTATCTATCTATCTATCTATCTATCTATCTATCTATCTATCTATCTATCTATCTATCTATCTATCTATCTATCTATCTATCTATCTATCTATCTATCTATCTATCTATCGATCTATCTATCGATCTATCTATCGATCTATCTATCGATCTATCTATCTATCTATCTATCGATCTATCTATCTATCTATCTATCTATCTATCTATCTATCTATCTATCTATCTATCTATCTATCTATCTATCTATCTATCTATCTATCTATCTATCTATCTATCTATCTATCTGGCTGGCTGGCTGGCTGGCTATCTATCTATCTATCTATCTATCTATCTATCTATCTATCTATCTATCTATCTATCTATCTATCTATCTATCTATCTATCTATCTATCTATCTATCTATCTATCTATCTATCTATCTATCTATCTATCTATCTATCTATCTATCTATCTATCTATCTATCTATCTATCTATCTATCTATCTATCTATCTATCTATCTATCTATCTATCTATCTATCTATCTATCTATCTATCTATCTATCTATCTATCTATCTATCTATCTATCTATCTATCTATCTATCTATCTATCTATCTATCTATCTATCTATCTATCTATCTATCTATCTATCTATCTATGGGTGATTGTATATGTGTGTATGCATGCATGTGTGGGTATGTATGTAATGTGTGTCGGCATATATGTGGGTGTGTGTATGTATGTGTGTATGTTTGTTGATGTGTGTATGCATTTGTAGATGTATAAGTATATGGGTGTATGTGTGTGTATTTAGGTATGTATGCATGTATGTGTGTAAAGACGTAGGTGTATGTATTGATGTGTGTATGTATATGTGTGTATGTATGTTTACATGTGAGTGTAAATGTGTGATTGTGGGTGTCTGTACATGTGATTGTATATGTGTGTATGCATGCATGCATGTGTAGGTGTGTATGCATGGAATGTGTGTGTGCATATATGTCCATATATTTATGTGTGTGTCTTTTCTGTTTGTGTATATATGTAGATGTATATATGCATGTATGTATGTGTTAGGTATGTCTGTATATGAGTGTGCATGTATGAGAATGTGAGAGCATATATATATATATATATATATATATATATATATATATATATATATATATATATATATATATATATATATATATATATATATATATATATATATATATATATATATATATATATATATATGTGTGTGTGTGTGTGAGTGTGTAAGATTGTGTACACATGATGTATGTATTTTATTCTATAATGTATATTTTTATTCTATATCTATAACATGCATTTTAGATAACAGGCATTGGTACTCTGAAAAACGAGTGCTTAGAAGGGCCGAATGTCAGACGGGCCTGCGTGCCCAATTTGTAACCCTTTGAAAGTAAAGTTTGTTTGTTCGTTCGTTCTGTTTGTCTGTCTGTCTGTCTGTCTGTCTGTCTGTCTGTCTGTCTGTCTGTCTGTCTGTCTGTCTGTCTGCCTGTTTACCTGTCCGCTGTCTGTCTGTCTGTCTGCCTGTCATACCATCAAGAGTGAATACCTGAACCTTGGCCGAGCGGTGGATGCCGTGGACAATGAGAGCGTTCATGACGATGATGAGAGTGGCCGGCAGAATGGCGTAGATGGCAGCGTCCACCCACTGCCAGATCTTCAGGAAGTGTGTGTAGCTCTTGTTGTGGGTGCACTGGTAGTCGCCAGCCCTGTTGATCATCTCCGAGGTCACTATCACGTGACTGTTGAGTGCCAGGAGCACTAGCGCTGTCAGCACTAGGCCCCCAATGTGCAGCTTCCTGAAGTTAAAAGGGGTTCATTAGTACTAACTGGGTAGATTTGTAAACGTTAACAAGCAAGATAATCAGTAAACGTTAACAAGCAAGATAATCAGTAAACGTTAACAAGCAAGATAATCAGTAAACGTTAACAAGCAAGATAATCAGTAAACGTTAACAAGCAAGATAATCAGTAAACGTTAACAAGCAAGATAATCAGTAAACGTTAACAAGCAAGATAATCAGTAAACGTTAACAAGCAAGATAATCAGTAAACGTTAACAAGCAAGATAATCAGTAAACGTTAACAAGCAAGATAATCAGTAAACGTTAACAAGCAAGATAACCAGTAAACGTTAACAAGCAAGATAATCAGTAAACGTTAACAAGCAAGATAATCAGTAAACGTTAACAAGCAAGATAATCAGTAAACGTTAACAAGCAAGATAATCAGTAAACGAACAAGTGTAAAGTCCCGGAAAATAAAAGGCGGGGAAGGGAGAAAGGGGAGGGGGGTGGGGGAGAACCTGGGAAGCTTGGGTGAAGCTTGGAGGGGGGGGGGTGACAAGAACCGGGGAAGCTTGGGTGAAGTGGGGGGGGGGGGTGGCAAGAACCGGGGAAGCTTGGGTGAAGTGGGGGGGGGGGGTGGCAAGAACCGGGGAAGCTTGGGTGAAGTGGGAGGGGGGTGGCAAGAACCGGGGAAGCTTGGGTGAAGTGGGGGGGGGGGGGGTGGCAAGAAACCGGGGAAGCTTGGGTGAAGTGGGGGGGGGGGTGGCGAGAACCGGGGAAGCTTGGGTGAAGTGGGTGTGGGGGGGGGGGGGTGGCAAGAACCGGGGAAGCTTGGGTGAAGTGGTGGGGTGGCAAGAACCGGGGAAGCTTGGGTGAAGTGGGAGGGGGATGGGGGTGGCAAGAACCTGGGAAGCTTGGGTGATGTGGGAGGGGGGTGGCAAGAACCAGGAAAGCTTGGGTGAAGTGGGGGGGGGGGTGGCAAGAACCTGGGAAGCTTGGGTGAAGTGGGGGTGGGGTGGCAAGAACCGGGGAAGCTTGGGTGAAGCTTGGAGGGGGGGGGGGGGTGAAAAGAGCCGGGGAAGCTTGGGTGAAGTGGGGGTAGGGGATGGCAAGAACCGGGGAAGCTTGGGTGAAGTGGGAGGGGGATGGCAAGAACCTGGGAAGCTTGGAGGGGGGGGGGGTGACAAGAACCGGGGAAGCTTAGGTGAAGTGAAGGGGGGGGGGGGGTGGCAAGAACCGGGGAAGCTTGGGTGAAGTGGAAGGGGGGTGGCAAGAACCAGGAAAGCTTGGGTGAAGTGGGGGGGGGGTGGCAAGAACCTGGGAAGCTTAAGTGAAGTGGGGGTGGGGTGGCAAGAACCTGGGAAGCTTGTGTGAAGTGGGCGGGGGGTGGCAAGAACCTGGGAAGCTTGGGTGAAGTGGGGGGGGGGTGGCAAGAACCTGCGAAGCTTGGGTGAAGTGAGGGGGGGGTGGCAAGAACCTGGGAAGCTTGGGTGAAGTGGGGGGGGGGGGTGGCAAGAACCTGGGAACTTTGGGTGAAGTAGGGGGGGGGGGAGAACCTGAAAAGCTTAGGTCAATTGGGGGGGGGGGGAACCTGAGACATTTGGAGGAAGTGGTGGGGGAGGAGGCGTAGGAAGCTTGGTTAGAGTGGCGGGGGGGGGGGCGCATGGGAAGCTTATCTAAAGTGGGGGGGGGGGGGAGGGAAGAACCTGGGAAGGTTGGGTGAAGTGGGGGGTGGGGTGGCAAGAACCGGGGAAGCTTGGGTGAAGTGGGTGGGGGGGGGGGGATGGCAAAAACCGGGGAAGCTTGGGTGAAGTGTTGCCGGCGACCAGTCTCTCTATGGAGTATATACTGTGTACAACAGTGTTGCCGGCGACCAGTCTCTCTATGGAGTTTATACTGTGTACAACTGTGTTGCCGGCGACCAGTCTCTCTATGGAGTTTATACTGTGTACAGCTGTGTTGCCGGCGACCAGTCTCTCTATGGAGTATATACTGTGTACAACAGTGTTGCCGGCGACCAGTCTCTCTATGTAGTTTATACTGTGTACAACTGTGTTGCCGGCGACCAGTCTCTCTATGTAGTTTATACTGTGTACACCTGTGTTGCCGGCGACCAGTCTCTCTATGTAGTTTATACTGTGTACAGCTGTGTTGCCGGCGACCAGTCACTCTATGTAGTTTATACTGTGTACAGCTGTGTTGCCGGCGACCAGTCTCTCTATGGAGTTTATACTGTGTACAACTGTGTTGCCGGCGACCAGTCTCTCTATGTAGTTTATACTGTGTACAGCTGTGTTGCCGGCGACCAGTCTCTCTATGTAGTTTATACTGTGTACAGCTGTGTTGCCGGCGACCAGTCTCTCTATGTAGTTTATACTGTGTACAGCTGTGTTGCCGGCGACCAGTCTCTCTATGTAGTTTATACTGTGTACAACTGTGTTGCCGGCGACCAGTCTCTCTATGTAGTTTATACTGTGTACAACTGTGTTGCCGGCGACCAGTCGCTCTATGTAGTTTATACTGTGTACAACTGTGTTGCCTGCGACCAGTCACTCTATGTAGTTTATACTGTGTACAACTGTGTTGCCGGCGACCAGTCACTCTATGTAGTTTATACTGTGTACAACTGTGTTGCCTGCGACCAGTCACTCTATGTAGTTTATACTGTGTACAACTGTGTTGTCGGCGACCAGTCACTCTATGTAGTTTATACTGTGTACAACTGTGTTGTCTGCGACCAGTCTCTCTATGTAGTTTATACTGTGTACAACTGTGTTGCCTGCGACCAGTCTCTCTATGTAGTTTATACTGTGTACAACTGTGTTGCCGGCGACCAGTCTCTCTATGTAGTTTATACTGTGTACAACTGTGTTGCCTGCGACCAGTCTCTCTATGTAGTTTATACTGTGTACTGTGTACAACTGTGTTGCCGGCGACCAGTCTCTCTATGTAGTTTATACTGTGTACAACTGTGTTGCCGGCGACCAGTCTCTCTATGTAGTTTATACTGTGTACAACTGTGTTGCCGGCGACCAGTCACTCTATGGAGTTTATACTGTGTACAACTGTGTTGTCGGCGACCAGTCTCTCTATGTAGTTTATACTGTGTACAACTGTGTTGTCGGCGACCAGTCGTTCTATGGAGTTTATACTGTGTACAACTGTGTTTCCGGCGACCAGTCTCTCTATGTAGTTTATACTGTGTACAACTGTGTTGTCGGCGACCAGTCTCTCTATGGAGTTTTATACTGTGTACAACTGTGTACAACTGTTTCCGGCGACCAGTCTCTCTATGGAGTTTATACTGTGTACAACTGTGTTTCCGGCGACCAGTCTC